>JAOEHX010029473.1:0-35921 GCA_025448015.1 Bolborhynchus lineola
CCAGTGCCTCACCACTCTTACAGTAAAGAATTTCTTCCTCATATCCAATCTAAACTTCCCCTGTTTAAGTTGGAACCCGTTACCCCTTGTCCTATCACTGCAGTCCCGAATGAAGAGTCCCTCCCCAGCATCCCTGTAGGCCCCCTTCAGATATCGGAAGGCTGCTGTGAGGTCTCCACGCAGCCTTCTCTTGCAGGTGTGCTGTAAAAATGTTCTTTTTTTCTGTGTTAGTTGCAAAAATTAAGCTATACGAAAATCTCGAATCTGTGCAGAAATATAAAGAAACCCTCTTTAGGAAAAAAAAAACCAAAACCCAAACCCAAACTTATTATCACATATGGGGCACGTTATCTGTTCTGTAGCTATTATTAAAAGAGAATCAAACAGGACAAGTACATTTTAAAAACCCTAACTACAGTAAAGAATAAATCTTGCTTAAGCTGTACTTCAGTACTGAGTGTAAAGTCATTAAAAAAAGTTTTCCAAGAAGCATTTGCAAAAGAAAGGTTGACCTGCAATGCCTCCTTACTAGGTGAAACCTGAAAATCAGACTTCTCAGTAAGTAAAATTCTTCCAACTGAAAAATAGATCTCTGTAAAGTTGCTTAAAAGTTTGCCCAAAGGAGCATTCAAAGACTGGATTGGAAAGAAACATGTTCCACTATAAAGAGAGATAGTGACAGAAGCACAGGCAATGTAAACTTGCTCTTTCTCAATACACATGGAGAATATTGATAGTGGAACTTAATTATGAACAACAGAGAAAAGCATTCAAAATTAATCTGAATAAAATGAAGGTCACTGATCATTGTCAACAACCTTGAAAAGCCAAAAAGAGAAAAGAAAACACAACACCACCAACAACAAAACCCTACTCAGTGTATCTGGGGAGATAATTGAAAAGGAGAACAATAAATTTGCTTTAATAGCCATTTTGGTCAAATATAAATGATCAACAGAAGCCAGGTAGAAAAGAACCAGTCTAACTACAAATGGATTTGTAAAAATGAAAGTTAACATGAGAATATTCTTCTTCAAGTCTTATACATAATGGAACCATACAGGACATCCATCAGGTAAACATATGCTTCAGAAAAGGCAGAGTTTGAATGAGCCGTATCTATACTGTGTAATAAAACAGAGCTTGTTAATGAGCAGACCAGAAACAAAGCAATTAAATTCAAAAGCTTTATAAAGGGAAAATAGCACAATTTTCCTCTAGAAGGAAATATAGTATACGTGGGTTCCAGCTTCCGAATATCACTATTTAGTAGTAGCTCTTGGAGCTTGTAACTGGAAAATTAATCTACCAGCCACTGGCACTGATGCTGAACAGAGATGTTCAGATACAACTTGTATTGATATTGAACTGAGAGAGGAAAAGAGAGAATTTTACCTCTAACTCTTGCCAAAGGAATTTTATCTGCGCCTCAATTTCACAAGAATAGGAAAAATGTGTATTTTGTGTCCTCAGCCTTAGTAAAAAATATGAAGGATTCATTACTGAGCTCAGATAAAAAAAATCTCCCAGCTAGCTTTCATTATTGCTGCTGATTTCTTATTTTTCTTATTTGCACAAAGCTGCTTTCATCAAACTTATTTTTACTATCCTGAATTACTTAAGAAATAAAAATGCTGAATCATAAAACTTTGGTAACACCTCTGAATTAATGTGAAGCAGATGCACAATATACCATCTTAAAGGTACCGCTTTTTAATACCTTATAAAGATATTACCATCAGAGATAGAATTTCCTCATTTTTTTAAAACTATTAATATACTTGGAATAAAATGCTCAACAGAACCTTAAGAGGCAAGAATGTAACTTCTAAGTTTAGACAAATGATTTCTTAAGATGTTGCTTATGAACTTTAGGTAGTATTTAACTCTCCTTCTCCATCATCTGAAAAAAAATTACAGATTTAGATGGTACTGATTTTAAGGGTAAGATTAGTCTGCAATGGATTTGATTACAGCGATTGGAATATATGCTTTAGCTTACCACTACTCTGCAAGGCATAGGTTTGACTCTGCAATCAAGAGATACTTTTGCTAATAAAAATATTTGCTGAAAAGCACCAGAGAACTGGCATTTAGTTTTAAACTCCTCTGCAAAACATGTTGAATGGGTTTCTTAATAATCGACTCAGGTACTTACCATTAGCTCTCCCTCTCTTTTTATTTGGTTAGTTCCACATATGAGCAGAACTGGCCTCCTTTTTTCATCCCACTATTTCTTTAGAGTTCAACAAACAAAAGGAGAACTTCTCTGAAATTACCTTTAATCTACGGGAGAGGGCTGTCTAAATGCAAATGAATCCACAAATCTCTTTGCAGATCTGTGGGAAACTTGGTAATTCCAAAACATGGGGTAATAACCCAATCTCTGTGAAGGAAAAGCCATCCTGTAAGGTCTTATCTTAAAGTGGTCAGTATTAGTATGATCTCAGTACTATACCAAATTCCCAAGCATTGTACTGCAGAACAATCATAGAATCAACTATGATGGAAAAGACCTTCAAGATCACCAAGTCCAACCATTTCCCCAGCACTGCCAAGTCCACATCTAAACCAAGTCACTGAGGGCCTCATCTACAGTTTGTGAACACTTTAGGGATGGTGATTCCACTGCCTTGGGCAGGTTGTTCCAATGCCTGACTGCCCTTATGGGGAAGACATTTCTCCTAATCTACAGTCTAAACCTCCCCTGGCATAGCTTGAGGCCATTTCCTTCCCTGCTCACCAACTTCCCTTCCACAAAGAAGAATCAGGTCACTGCAACAGCATGGTACTTCAAAGAAGAGAAAAGGAAATGAAAATGAGTTGCCAAAGAGGATTCAAAGAATCAACAGCAGTGAAAAAGGAACACGACCTAGATTTGACACATTTCAATTCACTGTGTGAATGATGAGTGTCTGCTCCCAGGCTGTTACAGGAATAATCATTTGAAACCCTTTGATGAAACTAATATTCATGTGCTTCCAGGAGGCCAAAAATGACAAGAACCAAAGAAAACAATTTCCAAGAAATTCTTCCCTGTGAGAGTGGTGAGGCCCTGGCACAGGGTGCCCAGAAAAGCTGTGGCTGCCCCATCCCTGGCAGCGTTCAAGGCCAGGTTGGATGGGGCTTGGAGCATCCTGGTCTAGTGGCAGGTGTCCCTGTCCATGGCAGGGGGTTGGAAGTGGATGAGCTTTAAAGTGTTTCCAACCCAAACCAGTCTGGGATTCTATGATTCTATTTTTTTTTTCACTTCTGAAAATAACCTGGAAACATTTTTTACATAAATAATATGTAACTCCTGCAGCAAAAGCATCAGCTCAATGATGGTTAAAGGGTAATTGTGGAGTGCAACCACCTGGTCCCAGTCTACCCCTTGCATCTGGCATTTACAGTGCCCTTCAGCCATGAGACTTAATCAACTTCAGCTGAAGGATTTTTAAATACTGGATACTCTCCTTTCTCTATTCCAGATTAAGAAGAAATATAGACAGTTCACTTGAAGAGTAAAAAAATCATCTGAATTGTTGTTTGTTTCTTTGAAAAGGGCAGCTTTCAGGGGAACAAAACATCGAAAGGAGCTCTTTCCATAAATTTAGCATCTCACAGAGACAACGAATGGATGGAGATTTCCACTTGTCAGATTATTTTTTCATGGCTGCTATGTGACACTGCAGCAGGCAGAGTTGATAAACAACCAGTCCACAAATCTCCAACAGTTTCACCAGTCTTTTTGGGGAAGCTATTCATGCCCAAAATGCAGTCAGTCCAGACAACTGCAAAAATAGACTCCCCAGCTCCTCCAAAGCTGCCCCCCTGCTGAGCCACGGAGGCTACATGCATCTTCAGAATTATCCTTTGCCTTTTCTCCTTGTTGCAATAACAGAATTTTCCACAACCACCAGAATAAAGAACTCTCTCATATTTATTCTCCTGTTGCACTCAAACGTTCTGGTAGGGCTGTAGAGTAAGACTGCAAAATGGATGTGCATTTTGACATTGAAAGTGTTTTCGACTCACACTGGTCTCTAAATCTTTCCTCTTTTTCATGCTGTTCATTGCCTTGCTTTGGCTTCATGGAATGGAAACTCACTTATTTCTAACTCTATCACCACAGCGCAAAGTCCTGGTGTAGAAGGCTGACCTTGACTATTTGCTCATTTTGTGTAAACACCAGCTGAAATGCCAGGGCTGGATTCCAGCCTCACTTCTACTTGCTTTACAGCATGACAATGAAATTGCCTTCATTACTTCTACACTGTGCCAATGAGATCACAAAGAAAGTTCAGAGCACATCATCCCACACAGGAGTCTAATTTATTCCTCTAGATTACTGGAAAACTTATTTTGTCACGAGCTCCTACCTAGATGGATGGTGTAAATAAACATTTATTTTCTCCAGAACTGGAACCCTGCCTAGCTGTACTAGATGTCTTTCCCTCACACTTGCAGACTCAAGTCTTATCTAGTTAGAGTTTATGGCAGCTAAAATAACCCCATGTGACCCAATGCTCAATCTCATTGTTAGTTCAGGTGGAGATTATAGTCACACTGTTCACATTGGGATGGCTAATGTCGTATCAACACTCACTTTCATTATGAACTCTGTTCTAAAAATTCATTCCGAGAGGAAACATGATTGGAATATTAGTTCAATGCCTGAAAGTCTTTAAAGTTTAAATCAGTTTGACTATTTTTAAACTGTAAGAAAATCAAAAGAAAGCCAAACCTAAATTCACATTGTTGTCTGTACATACAGGCATAAAACATTTTTTCTCTTTGACGCTGGCAAGCATTTCTCTGAAGACTCTATTCACTGGACTCTTAACTCTTTCAGGAGGTAGAATGAGAGCGGTTAGGAAAAGCAAATTTGCAGATTAGGAAGAGGACACAGGTATCACGGCAAAGTAAGGGGAAAGCTGTACTGGTTATCTCCATTATAAGAGCTTGATGTACTAGTGGTGTGAGATAAAAGTGATGGGCTGATATCTGTCATACGTTTGAGTTTCCTGGGTGGTGAACCTCTCCTGTGACATGAATCAAGTGTCTGCATTTGAGACAACCATTCTGGCTGATACAGAGTATATTAACACCATCAGCAATTCAGGATGAATTGATTAGCATGCAACATGGACAGAAGTGACCTGGTAGACTGTGACCATCACAGCAGGACTTGCGACTCCAGCATAGCTTTCAGGTGGCAGAAGATTTAACAATTCAGCCAGAAGTCTTGGCAGACTCTCAGTTTCACTCAGGCACGCTTACTGAGGAACTTTCTGGATCACTATAATTAAAGAGAATGTGTGCAGGAGGCTCCCTTCTAATTCTGGTCTGCAAGAAAACCACACTTAGAGTTACCGGCATCTCCTTTAAAGCATGTTTTGAGACATATTTCTCTGCTGTTGACAAAAGATAAAACTGTCCCACTTAAAGAACAGCTTAAGAAAGCAGCCTCTTTATGCTTTGGATAGCAACCTTTACCCAAGCAGCATGGCAGGACTATCTTTCCCTGGCAGGTGAAGCCCTATTGAGGAAACCAATTGACAGGTGCTATATTCCCAGAGCAAGGCAAACTCTTGACATGGCTGGATCACTCTTGGCACTTCCATGTAAAAAAAAAACAGTATAGAATCACTCTACTGTTTATCACAGATGTCTGGGAAACCTTTCAAGTCAGAAGAAAAGCTTTCAACTACAGTAAAGAGCATGTTCTCTGCAACCAAGGCACCTAAGATGTTCATAGAGACCATACTTGTAAAAAGCTTCCATAGGCTTTTTGGTTTTAGAGGCTGCAGATGTAGCCCAGTTTCAAACATGCATAAAATCTCAAGGCTTTAAAATTCACTGTGGCTGCAGCTTTCTAGCTGACAAATGGCCTATAGGGGTATGACAGGGAATTCACAGTCATGGAGCATCCTGGGATCTCTTCTTTGGTTACTCCTGCCTGGCCCATGGAGCATTTTCTGCTACAAGTGTTCTAATACTTCAAATCTCATCTTTCCTCTTCCTGTAACCAGGAATGAGTCAGGATTCTTCTTCCCATTAATTGTCATCTATTCTCTCTGCATTACTGCCAATAGCAGGGATGTGCAATGGCCCTAATGCATTTTGCAGGTTCAGTTGAAAAAGAGCCAACTCCTTTAGCTGCTTTGTCTTGTTACAGGTTGTATCAATTAGCTCACAGACAGCTGAAGACATCACTAGAAAATCTGACCTAGCATCTTCTTTCAGGATGGATTAATAGTGAGATAAAGTGAGACAAAGCTTTGTTTTGCAAGGTTTTAAAAGCAAAATAAGTAGACTATGCATAAAGAAACCTCCTTAAGTAATAGGAAAACGGAAAATTGCCAGTGAAATGGACAAAGCCATGCTGCAAACATGCAGTCAGACTTCCAGTGGTAAGAAAGAGTTGCAATCTGTCCTCAGAACCTGAAACAGAGGGCAGGAGCGTGCCCCTCGCTCTGCCCTGTATACCAGAGTACTCTGCCTCCATCTCTAGAAAGCAGGCTGATATGAATTGCAAGCAATTTTAATAAGGAAATCAAAATTTAACTTGAAGTTTATCAACCACCCATGCTACTCTCTATGGTGACAAAAGCTATTTTTCAGAGTGCATTGATTATACAAAGGTTTGAGATTGGTGACAAGATGCTGCTGTTTGTTCTCAAAGATCCTGCCTGCCCTGAGCACTGCCTGATCTCCATGGAGTGGCTCCATGTGCACAGACTTGGGAGAGGAGTTTGCAGAAGGTCAGGAGAACAGTTACTCCTTCATTCTTTCTAACTGAAAGTGGCCCTTATTGAGCACTGAAAGCAAAACTGTCTTCTCTTCATTGCTAATACTGGCTTACTCAGCTAGTGTAGAAGAGAATGAATGAAAAGCTTACCACGCTCAAGTGAGGAGGCATAGAAGGCGGCTGAATATGGAAAAAAGCAAAGGGAGAATAATAAACAGGCACTGGTGGAGATTGCCAGGAAGCAGGGCATAAGGGAGAAACTGGAACAGAAACCTTTGCCAGAAGCAGGAATTGAAATGTAGTCTGGCAACAGCTTAGCAATTTAGGAGCAGAAGTAGATTCCTCATCCCTCTCTAGCGCCAGATCTGCAGAGCAGATGACTTTATGCCACAGGTTTCCCTCTTAAACAGCTTACATCTGTGCTACTGACCTCGGAGTGCTGACTGTATGGTATTGCACTAACATACAGAGCTCTGCCAAAATGCCAGCTCTCCTTTGCATGATCCAATACCAAAGGACTGCAAGATACCCAACTCCAAAGTTAGGAAGACTTTCAAAGCCTCTGGTGATCATCATGAGACCAACATTTTGATACAGGTCTACTGGAAGAGATAGAGTCTGAAATTTCCACCTGTATCATCTTCCTTTAGCTCCAAGAGATTGCTTATGGTTGGCTGCACTTACCTTAAGCCATCCAAAAAAGTGACAGGGAAGGGTTACAAACTGGTTTCACTTCAGTTGCCTCGCTGCGTCCCACTGACATTTGAGAGGCAGTGAGATGCCTAAGATCAGGTAACATAAGCAATCCCAGGGACTACTTAGGTCCAAGACTGTGTTAAAACCTCTGATACTCATTTCACAATCAGTGCACACCAAATAGTTGTCTATGGAGAAGAATCACTGTGACTCAAATGACGTTAAACAAAACATAATAAAACTGAAGCAATTTTGTGACTATTTTTGCCAAAATGCCAACATGTAACCAGCCTAATCTTCTGCGAGAGCATCCAGAACCCTGCACTAACATGAATTTCACACTTAGGTTTTGTATTTTGTAAGTAACAGTATGTAATACAGTGCGATTTTATTCTACAGCCTTGAAAAATTTCGCACACATCAACTAATTACTCCTGACAAGACTCCTCTCCAAGGTAGGTGTGAATGTGTAATTTGCATTTTATAGGTAGGCAACCTGAGAAGAAGGTATTCCTGTCTCACACTACTATAAGCCCATTGAAAAATAAATGTCTAGTAACTAAGGGAGTTCCGAGCTCAGATTAAATCACTGGCAAAGTTCAGAGCTGGACATTTTGTTCTTTTAGCTCATATATGTGCTCACTCTAAAGTACCACGGTAACTTCTTCTCTTTCCTGTATGAAAGCTTTCAGTGAGGGTCACTCCCTTTCCTGAGTAGATCTTTGAAATCTGACGCAACATAAACCCCTGTGGTAACCAGGCCTTTGGAGCTAATGTCATAAAAAGACGGCAAACACTTTTCAACAAGGTATGGTCAGAAGCCTTTTGATGGATGTGCCTCCCCTGGCAGAGAGGGATGTGATGTCCCTACCAGAACCACTGGCAGGAAGCAGCCAGGGGGGATCTAGATGTCCCTTTGGGGTGGCACCAAGCAGCTGGGATGCCCCAAACCCTAACCAGGGAGGCAGCAAAGAGCCCTCAATTTAATGCTGTCCGATTTAATGCCGTCCCCAGCAGCTCCTCACTGGCAGGTGCTGGGCCCCACAGACTTGTGAAGAAGACGTATCTTTTGCCTGCTTTGCTCCCCAGGCAGGCAGAGCCCGCTAGCACCTCCAGAGGAGAGTATATAATATATGAAGTATCAGGGAATAAACACAGAGCCATTGCTTATGGAGCCATACAAGGCATTCTGCTTTGGTTCTCACGTAAATCTCCTTCTGCATATTCACATAAGAATTAAAAAAACTAAAAAAATTAATTGTGTTGCCCCAATTCAGGTCTTTTTTACCATATACTTGAAAGAGTAAAGGGAAATGACTCTTTTCATCAACAATCAATTCAGACAATTCCCATATTCTTAATTTGTAATGTCTAAAACTGTATTTAAACTCCTAACATTTCAGAGTAGCTTCCTGACACCCAAACTTTCTAACAGGCCATCTACCAACGCTGAAAAATGTGAGAGCTGAGGATATTATGGGCAGCAAAAGGGAAATTAAAAAAATAAGTAAAAAATCTCTTATTTTGTAAGGGAAAGTCTCAATCTTACTTTTCTAATTAACTGTCAACAGTCTGCATCCAGCTATGTGGATAATTGCTCATGCCCACCTACACTAACGCACTTGAAGTTGATGAGGCTTTCCTAGGCAGAGTTTTCTCTATTTGGTCTTATAACTCAAGGGAGTTGAGTCTGTCACACGAAAACCAGTGCAGTTCCCATGCTTCAAAACTGGTATTCAAAAAGAAATAAAAGTAATAATTATCCTACAATACACTTGCTGAGGAAATAGCAGTAAGCATGCACTTGAGGAGGGGCTGGAAGGGGAAGACAAACAAATGGAATTCCACACACCCTGGGACAACAATGGAAAAACAGAGGTGGATTTTTAACTTGATTTATCTGCATTAACCGAACATAAAGTAGACAACTTTCCTTGCAACCCACATGTCTGCAACTGGGCTTGTCCACATTGCAGGCAGGCAGCTGGGTGACAGGAGTGGCTGAAATGCCATGCTGTGATAATATCTTAGGGTTTGTAAACAGTGTGATTCTTGAAGGTGGCATGTTTTAGGTGAATGAGATCTCCCTGGTAAATAATTTCTGCAAAAACCTCGAGGTATGTGCAAAATGGTCACTGTATACATTCACTTTTCTTGTTTGCATTTGGCAAAATAGTGAAATGAAGGGCTTATTTACTCGTGATTCACCCTGCTGGAGTCAAAATGCAAGTCAACTGCTGCTTCATTTCTGGTCAGGAATGCAGAGACACAGAAAGGCAAAGAAATCTTTAAATATTAAAGGGAATAAACCCACATAACAGAGGCATGCTACAGCATAGCTGATCTGATGTGGCACTTCTGCAATTTAATACAATGCATTAAGAACCAATACACAATACAGATTATGACATAAACATCCAATTTTAGCAGATGTTGTCTTTGCTACATTCAAGCTTTTTCCTGTGCCCTGAGATATTTATGGAAGACTCACTTCTACTGCAATCCTGGGTAAGAAGTGATACATAGCACTAGGATGCGCAGCACCAGAAAAACAGCTCTGCAAGCTGACTAAATTCTGTGAAAAAGACCCACTGGAATAAACATTGTGTACGGAAAAAAAGGTGATAGATGTCATTGAAAACTGCAAGACACCTACTGTCTGCATACATCATGCCCTGTGGTTAAATCTATCACTTCCATTGGCACATAAAATGCCTGTACTCTGGGGGGAAAGCAAAGCATTAGACAGCTAGATCAGAAGGATGAAATATAGCTTCAAAGTTCTTGAGTAAGATGAGAGCAAAACAAGCTTTATATGGTTGATTGAGAATGGATAGAGGAACAGATGTGTTGTGAAAGAATTCAGAGCCTTTACTGAAAAGCAGTGCATCACTCAGAGACCCTTGCATACAGACTGCAAGGAATCCACTCCACACAGTTGTGTCTGCATGTCTCTTTTGCTTGAAAAATAATGAGACAAATGTCTTGTGTGCTTCAGGATGACAAAAGAGATGAATGCAAGTTTTGTGGCCCATTAGAAAATAAGGGTGGAGGAATGAAGAATGATGATGTATAATCTCCATTAACAATGACGGGTTGAAATTTGGGAGAAAAAATAGAAATAACTGAAATTTGAGTGTTGTAGGTTGTTTTTTACCCCTCAGTTCATAAATAATCTCTAACTAAATTTGTAGATGTGGCACTGCTCAGATTGATTTTGCTTAATGAAACTGCCTGTCCAGGGGCAGGGTTGAAGTATGTAATGAGAAGAAACCCAGTGTCTTCGGCTCTTATACTCCCAGGATCTCTTAAATCTGATGCAGTTTCAAGCTATTATAGACTGAACTGAGGCTTGTAAGTGAGCCTCAAGCATGCTCTGTCCCCTCTTGTCCGTGTTTCCAGGTGAAGCAAAGGCCATGGAAAAACCAGAGCATATTCCAAAGGATTCCTCAGCCTCAGAGAGACTGGGATCACAAGACAACATTCACCTTCTGGAAAACTAAAAGGAGAGTAAAAGCACATTGAAAAAATGCTGTTAATGTAATTGTCATTAATGCTTTTTATTCCATTATTTGGAATAGGGCATCTTAAACAAAATCTCCACTGGAAAGAAACACAACAGTGTCTTCCTACATTTATACAATGACAATGATGACATGGTTTAGTGGTGGATGTGGCAGCCTTGGGACAAAGGTTGGACTTAATGATCTTAGAGGTCTTTTCCAATCTAGTTTGTTCTATGATTCTGTGATCTTGTATGCCAGAAAGTAGAAAAGTGGAAAAATAGTAGAAAATTGCTTGCACTGTGAGCCATTTGGGTCTCTAGGCTGTGATTATAGTTATTGTATCCAAATAGATGCAGACAGCTTAATGCTCTGCTCTGATCTGCTATCTTGTTTCCCAAAGACATATTCAACATAATGATTACCTGCATGACACAATGGTGCTCATAATTACTTTTCGTTTAACAAAACCAAGCAAATGTTAATGAGGAGTTTTGAGTATTTCCCATATCTTGATGTACTGCTTTGGGACTCTTAATCAGCCTGTAAGCCTGTTTAGAGCAATAAAGATAAACCCAAAGACTGCTAAGAATTAGATATTTTTAGTGACCCCTAATTGTACAACTTCAAGCAAAGCAGCAGGGTAAGACAAATAAAACCCAAAGAAATAAACCCCCATGGCATGGAGTACCCAATGACAGATGCCTTTAATGGAGGATATAAGTGACAAGGCTAAGGAGAACTTTTTCAAATGCCCAGAGAAAAAAGTACATTAGTGAAGAGACTTGAAATCTCATTGAGTAAACAGAGACAAAGAAATTATCTACGAGGAGGAAAAACCAAGGCTGAGGAAAAGAGATGAAGGAGTAAATTAATTTCATTTTAAGATAAGAAACAGTGCTATGAAGAAGGCAAAGACAATGACAGCTGGGAAAGGGCACATAGTAAACTATACGCACAAATTGCAAATTCTAAGTTTCAATCAGTTTTCACAATTCCTGACTTCAAAGGGGAAGGGATAAAAAAATGTAGGTGGGTTGGAAACCAGAATAAGTACAAAGCCACAGTGATTTAGACAAGCTCAAAACCACTAGAGATTTTTGAGAAATCAGTTGGAAATGACCGTAAGTTATTACCTTGTGAAACGTCCTGTCAATGCAAAACTGGTGGTGGTGGTACACCAGCTCCTAGCAATAGTTAAAATGTCTTCGTGTTGGCAACCTGATAAGAAATGGCAAAAACCAAACAGCTGTGAAAGAGTCTTCACTAACTTCTTCTAAGAGGATTTGTGGTCAGCCAAGCAAATAATTTGTTGTGAGTTACCCATCAGGCTTTGCATATTTTTTAATCTTTTTGAAATTTGTGCAAGTTATTTTGCAAACTGTATTTAAGAGCATTTGTTTGGCAACCCTCCTAATTTCTGAGCTACTGCGTATGCCACTATAAATGTCCAACGTTCAAGGCTTGAAAGGTGAACATCATTGACTGGTTTTATTTGTATGCTTAGGAGTATTCTTGCTGCAAAGACTCTAAAAAGATTTAGAATAATTTCTGCATTGAATTTTAAAGTCTTTTAACAACTTTATGCCTCAGTTTGCCTTTAGCAAACCAGAAATATTTCCTTTCCTGTGTGCAAGAATGCATTTCTTTATGTTGCTGACAATGTACAATATTCCAGAGTGACATTTGCCAGGATAATTTGCAGGTGAATGTGTAATTTCTGACAGCAATGGTGTTAGCCAAATGTCTATGGCTCAGGTAAAATACACAGAATTTTAAAATTGAGATAATTTATTATTAATTTCTTTGTGGAGGCCATATCGTAGAGGAAGAGAAGGAAGAAGCTGGTTTTATACAAAGACAGAATCCCAGACTGGTTTGGGTTGAAGGGACCTTAAAGGTCATCCAGTTCTAACCCCCTCCCATGGGCAGGGACACCTTCCACCAGACCAGGTTGCTCCAAGCCCCGTCCAACCTGGCCTTGAGCACTGCCAGGGATGGGGCAGCCACAGCTTCTCTGGGCACCCTGTGCCAGGGCCTCAGCACCCTCACAGTCAAGAATATTCTCTTAATGTCTAATCTAAATCTTCCCTCTGTCAGATTAAAGCCATTCCCCACTGTCCTATGACAAGTTAAATGTATTTAGTCTTCATAAAACCATTGAACATAGTGCCATATGGCAAACTGATATAAAACAGCACGACAGAAACTGCAAGATGGCTAAAGAACCTAAAGAAAAAATTTCAGCATTTATATTAATGGGAGTTAAAGCAGATTACCAGTGGTCCCTCAAAGAGGATCTCAGTAGCAGTTCAATCTTAAACACCTTTAGCACAAAACATTGGAATGGACTCCTAACTTGCTTGAGGACATGAAGCTGGAAGGTACTATCAGCAGAGAAGCAGAGATTCCATCCAAAGAAACCTAAATTACCTCAAAAGCAAAAATAATGAATTATGATTGCAAGTTCATACACTTAGGAGCTAATACAAAATAGCAGCCAGGAGTTTGTCAACAGAGGATGACAGAGATCAGCATACAAAACTCAGTGGCACGATGCCTGTGAACTTCCAGTGTTCACAGAGATAATTAGGTGAATGAAAAGTCCATTTTACAGAGTCAAACCAGGAGAACTCGGCTTGTTCATCTTACCCTCTCAAAGCCTGTGACCAGCTGTAACTCTAGCCTATTAATACCTTTGGGTAAATAGAAAAAGTGAGGCTAGCTAACTACAGAAGCCAATGCTGCCAAAAGAACCATTGAACCATTTGACATGAACTGACTACTAAATACATTTAGGCTGAAAATCAGAAGAGCAAAGTTCAGTATCAGCTTTCTGAAAAGCTACCAGGGTGACAGAGGACCAGATTTCTGAGTCTGCTATCCTTGTGGATTCCTCTTCCCTTGGATTTCAGCCATGAAGCCTAGGAATATTCAAGTATCAAAGAAAAGTTGTATACTGCTTTCCCAATTGTGGTTTACCAATGACATCTTGGTAAAAACAAGGAGGTGATGGCTACTAAATCTCCAAAATGAGGACATATAGTTCATACCTTTGTTTCTTGATTGCAGTGCAACTATCTGTTGCAAATATACTGATCATTCAAGCAAGATGTGAGTCTCCTGTGGGGCATCTCCGAAGGCTTGCAATGAACTCCCACTGGAATTAAAAACCACCCCCAGCCTTAACTGCCTTCTGCTTCAGTGCCCCAAATACGAAGCACACTTTTCACACAGAATATAGAATGTATTCATTTCTTCAGTATTAACAAAGTAACCCCAAATTTAATAAATAACATAAATCTTCCATGATTGAATGAATCAAGCACGATAGAGAAATATCATATTGCGGTGCTGAAAGAGGCTTAGCATAACTGTGAATAGGCAGGTAAAGAAACCATGATAGAACAGTTGCACCTGACCTAATCTGTACTCCAAATAAAAATGAAAAACATGAGAGCAGGGCACTTCTACTGGATGACCAAAAATGAGAGGTTCATAGAAATAATCAAATCATATATCCGTAAATCTTCATATAAAAACAGGCTGGCTTTCTCCAGTTAGTATAGTCCACAAAGAAAGATTTCTTCTCTGTTTTCCCTTTCCCTGCATGGCTCCCATAAATAAAAACAGAAGCAATTCAGGGATGACAATGAATACTGTGAGTTATGTTTTGTCAAATATATCCTGTGGCAGAGCATCTCAATGAATGAATGAATAAATAAATCCTTAACAAGCAGGAAGAGAATACAGATTAAATCTGGTTACTTCCTTTTAATAGAATTTACTAATACTTAGTGACTGTATGAAACAAGCATGCAGAAATAGCATAGAAGAAAAAGAGAAAGACACTTTTGGATTCTGGGGAAAAAAAAATGTCTTAACTGGTGCAATTTACCACTATTTGATAGAAACCAACACAGTTTTGAACACATACACCAGCTAAGAACCCTACCATTGGTACCACAGTAGTGTCTAAACACAACTGTAGGTTTTTTTCTGTTTGCTTCCAGATTAGTAAGAATGAAGAAGTTTTCTCAGTAATATATTTACTGGGGAAAGAGTAACTGAAATCCTAAATTCATTATAGAATGGTTTGGGTTGGAAGTGACCTTAAAGCTCATCCAGTTCCAACTCCCTGCCACAGGCAGGGACACCTTCCACTAGAGCAGGTTGTTCCAAGCCCTATTCAACCTGGCCTTGAGCACTGCCAGGGATGGGGCAGCCACAGCTTCTCTCGGCAACTTGTGTCGGGGCCTCAGCACCCTCACAGGGAAGAATTTCTTCCTAATCTCTCCTCTGTCAGTTTAAAACCATTCCCCCTTGTTCTATCACTACATGTCCCTGTAGATATAGCATGAGTTTCATTCCAGATAACAATATCATGGCTTGGTATAGATTTCTTGACAAAGCTGCTCAGTATACATGCAAAATAAATAAATTTCAAGTCAGACAAAGGATGAAGTTCATTATTTCCTTCCTATGAGTTAACTTGCTACCCTGGTAAGGAAATCAAATGAAAACCAGAATTCTGTACTTTCAGCAGCTGGAAGAAAGAGTACTATTTACTCACTTTGTGTGGGCAGGAATCACTGCAAATGGTAGACAGCTGCAGTCGCAGAAGAATTTGGGACAGTTCTGCTAATCTTTTAACTGAGCTTCAGCCAAATGTTCTGCAAACAATGACTAAATGTTTTGTGTGACATGCACACCTCTTCATAAGATTGAGAAGAAACACTCAATAATCTCATGACTGGGCTTCCTCAGCATCCTCAGAGCATGAAAAAGCCGAATCCTTTGACTATACTTGGAAAAGTGCATGCACACACAAACAAGTATATGTACCTACACACAAATCCACTCATACATATACAGTCCCTTACCTGAAGACAGTGAAACCTGCACAGTCCTAATTTTTTCCCAGGTAGACTTTCGATATAAGTCCTGTGTATTATACCTTACTAGAGTGTAAGTTATATTCATCAAAAAGGATGGAGCCAAATTAAAATGGTTTTAGAACAGTTAAAGTTGTTAAGGAAAATATGTAAAATTTATTTTTATTGATACCTTAAGGTTACCTGAAGAGGGGTTTAGTCCACTTAAAAGCGAGATATAACTACTGGGATCTCTCTAAGCCCAATAAAGCTGTAAGAGAAGGGAAAAACCTTGAGGGAAATAACAGGACTAGATTAAACCTTGAAGGAAGACTGACTCTGAATTTCACATAAACTGCAATGTACAAATATGTGTACTTTGTGCTTTTCTGGTCTTGCAGTTTACCCTGGATGAGATAAGCTGCAAGCTCTAACTTCTATGAACATTATATTAAATCAAAGAGTTATGATACACACTTCAAATGATATGAGTATTACATCTTACTGCCACAAATGCTACCCAAGTTTAATAATCAGTAGACTGTAGAGGATTCTTGATTCTCTAAATTCTAACAGGTATGTAATTGTGTCATCTGTATACGCATTTTGAAGACATGCTTTCATTTTAAACAATGTAAATCCCCAAAACATTATTATAACCTTATTATCTACCCTGCATGTTTGTTTTCCATCACTTTCAGCACTGCAAGCTTCCCATTAATTTGAGCACAGGAATGATAGCTTTTGAATGGGGATAAATACCCTCATGGTACTCTTCATGAAAATGGTATCCCCAATTGTACTTTGCCTGCATATAATGAACTTCTTAATGATAATCATCTATTACTAATACAGAACTTTCCACTTGAATGAAGCTTTATGAATATTAAGTGATAGAAATTCCCTACATGAAAGAGGTGACTATTTCAAATGAGAAAGACAACACTACTTTCTTAAAACCCAAAGAAGAAAAAGAAGAATCAGCTGGAAGAGCTGCAGTTCAACAAGTTAAGAATTAGCATTTCCCAGCCATGCTACTTCCAGTATCTGTGGTTCTGAACATCAAAGGGAAAAAATATTCTAAATTCCCACTGGAAATCCCTTATGTGAAACTTCTGATTAAGCAATAGTCAAGAATTCACGAATTTCTCCTTTGACCCTACTCCGATATTTTTCATTGTTTACTGCAGCAATAGTCCCATTGATTTCAATGGAAATTCTCAGTGGAGCAATCTGGAGCTATTGTACTATTCACAGAATATCAGAAGCTCTTTCGTAATTATTCTCAATCCAGACGCATTTGCAAACAGAACTTCGGCTGAATGTAGAAAGGATTTTAAGTATTCTCTTGATAGATCGCCGAAAGAGTTTTCTCTTGCAGGTGTCAGAACTATTTGTCTTTTGGACTGCTTGCTGCTCCAGATTTGTAGGTGACCAGTCAACAACACATCATCAGGATATCATATAATCACAAAAGGCAGGAGAAGAGAGAAAGCAGAGGAGGTGAGAGCAATTATCTTTGTCAAAGGCAGCAGTGAAATCAAGAAGAATAAGCTAGAGGCATGCACCTTAAATTGATCAAGGAGTAGCTCATTAGGAGCCTTGCTTCATGCTGCTTCTGAGACAGGGAAAGGGCAGAAGTCAGGAAAGAAAGATTTGAGGAGAGAGATGTAGGGTAAGGCTGTGCAGCACAAGGATTTTTGAGATAAAGGAAAGGAAAAAAATAACCTCAGACTCAGGCTGCAGCTAGAGGAGTGTTGTTAATTTAAGACACCACAAGAGCAGTGCACAGTTCCAAGCTGAAAGGTAAGAGCCTCCAAAATAGGCAGGGGAGGAGGAAATTGAAAGGATGGGTGATATCCCCCCCAGAGTAGGATTCAAGTGGAGCATCCAATCCTGACACTGTGGTGAGCAGTGGCAGACGGGATGAGATAGGAGTGGAAAAAAAGGTTCAAAGATGATTCTGTGCACTTCAAAAGAGAAAGAGACATTGGAAACAATCATATAATTTTCTTGCAGAGACATCATTTTTATGACCTGGGGTGGGAGGAGAAGCAAGCAATCCCTCTCTCATTAGATGCCCCTGCCCATTGCAGGGGGGCTGGATTAGATGACCTTTGAAGGTCCTTTCCAACCCACACTATTCTGTGATTCTATGATCTGTTTGGAGTTTTTTAGTATTCTAATTTGCAGTTGTGGTGCTTTAGAAGGATGATAATCCAGAAAAGGATTTGGAAAGGTTTCGCTGAATGCATTGCCTGTTGCCTGACTAGAAGGGTCTTGTTCTTGCACCAGTTAGCAACTAATCAAGAAAAGCTAATCAACACATGCTAACAGCCTAGAGATTCTGCAACAGTGCAAACCCCAACAAACTGCAATTCCAGTGAAATACACTACAATAGGAGAGTTAATACCAAAACCAACAAATGAGCACAGAAACCTGGCATTTAAGACAAAACTGGCTGAATATTCTGGTTGTTTATAACATAGTCATTCTGTTGGCTCCCCTGTTTCAGGAAAGTGAGACCTATTAGCAATGGTCCCATTAGGAACGTCTCTACTGTGACAGGGAACCCAAAGTGACCACCCTTCTCTGCATAACAGCACATGCTGAGTGTTTCTCAAAGCCCAGATCCTTGTCACGAATAAGGTCAGATTTTACTGTTTAATGACAATTTTCTCTCTCTTGGAACAAGCTTCAAAAGTATGTCTCTTCATCTTGTATTCCTCCCGAGGAGGAAGAGCTTTTTCACTCATATTTAGGAATTCTTTCAAGTTTGAAAGAAAAGCAGACTGAAAATATAAAAACCAAACAGCTTCACAACCAATTCAGAAATAAGAGACCTTTACTCATACAACAAAACAAATGTCCTACAATGCACAACCAGAACTAATTCTAAATCTGACATTAACAAGTAACTGGCTTTATTTGCAACAGCAATGCTTTCCTCTAGAGATTATTGTCACAAAGACAGTCTTCATCTATTGCCTTGTATTTCAAAAAAAAAAAATTGGATTATGCTCTTCTAACCAGCATCACAGAATCACAGAATCAACCAGGTTAGAAAAGACCTTTACGATCATCAAGCCCAACTCTTCCCCCAGCTTTGCTGAGTCCACCCCTTACTTCTTTTAATTAAAATATAATGAAGATACATGGTAACTCATTTAAATAATACCTCAGGTATTAAGGATACACATAAGGTCTATACAGTGACACCTGTGTTGCTGGCAAAGTTTTGCAGAAGCAGTAGAAATAGTGAAGTCTGGGGCTTTCAAGGGCATCTAAGATGGTGCTTGGACCCTTTACTACTGAGAAAGATTAAAAGGCAGCTTTGACTAGAAGTCCCAGGAGTTCTGTGCAGCCTGAGGAGCACCACTTCCTCCTTCTGAGCCTCACAGTGATTGCTGCATACATCTAAGTGATGCCTACAAGGGCATACAAATAAGCTGGAGACCTGCATTTGACAAGGGCCTGTAAGGACAGGACAAGGGGGAATGGCTTTAACCTGACAGAGGGGAGATTGAGATGAGACATTAAGAAGAAACCTTCCCTGTGAGGGTGGTGAGGCCCTGGCACAGGGTGCCCAGAGAAGCTGTGGCTGCCCCCCCCCGGCAGTGCTCAAGACCAGGTTGGATGGGGCCTGGAGCAACCTGGTCCAGTGGAAGGTGTCCCTGCCCATGGCAGGGGGTTGGAACTGGGTGAGTTTTAAGGTTCCTTCCAACCAAAACCGGTCAGAGCTACAAGCCTCCTGGTAAAGCACATTTCTCAGTACCACCACATCAAATTTTTCTCATCAGGTGACTATCAGCACTCAAGCAACCTTTAGACAAAACAGAAACAAATAACCTGTTAAGACAAAAATAGTTGTAACACATCTAGATTATCATTACCACTTCATGCCAGATAGGAAACACCATGAGCTTGCAGCTGAGATACTGCTTCTTGTCAAAAAGGGGTCATATGAAAACCTTCATTTTATCATTGCTCCTTTGGAAGCATTAACAAAGCCTGAAACACTAAACTTTTAATTTTGTATTAATGTTTTTTTCCTGTTCATTACACGCCCACAAAGACCAGCAGAAAATGGGTGATATGAGTGACTCAGATGTTTCAAGGGACCGGGAAACAACATCCTCTACAAAATATTAACATGTGGTCATAGACAGACATGTAACTCCCACGGGTTGAGATAAGAACAGTTCAGTAACTGAGGTATAACATGAAACACTGCTGCTGCCACCAATAATAATGATAAGGGAAATAACAAGGGAAGAGAATACAACCGCTCACCACCCGCCAACCCATACCCAGCCCTACCCAGCAGTGATCTAACCCTTCCAGGTAACTGCCCCCAGTTTATATAGTGGGCATGACGTGCTGTGGTATGGAATACCTCTTTGGCCAGTTTGGGTCAGGTGTCCTGTCTCTGCTTTCTCCTGGCTTCCCCTCCTCTCTGGCACAGCATGAGGCTCAGAAAGTCCTTGGTCAGAGTAAAAATTACTGAGCAGCAACTGAAAACATCAGTGTTATCAGTGCTGTTCCCAGGCTGAGAGTTAAAAACATAGCACTGTGCCTGCTATTAAGAAGGAGAAAAATGATTGCTACTGCTTAACCCAGGACAGTGGTTTGTGAACACTTCCAGGGATGGTGATTCCACCACTGCCCTGGGCATCCTGTTCCAGTGCCTGACTACCATATTCAATGCATTCAGGACAGAAGTGGTGGCAACAGTCTAATTCCAAAGTTGAAACTACTTCCAGGAAATCTGAAACTAAAGCAGCACATATAAAATGTCATCCCACAAACGTTGAGGCTATATGGTACCACAGACTGAGTACTTCATGCCAATTTAGCTGGAAGGCGGACTGAATGCACAAGATGTTAAGCAACAGTGACATGAATGTTAACACCATGTCACAACAGAGGTACCTCGGCATAATGTGTCAAACTGAGGCATGTCTCCTTGGGAAAATAGAGTGTTCTAATTTTATATAAATATATTTATATAATTTGAGATATCTCTGCATATATTTATACACACTGGCATGCACACAAATTGCCTTTACATGCATGCACACTGCTGAGTAAATACACCATATCTGCAAGCACAACATATGATCCCAATCAAGCACTTCAAACGGCCCAGAGGGACGTGACCATCATTGGGAACTCAAAGTCACACGCTTTTCTTTCAGCATCTCTTTGAAAACACAGACCATGGGCACGTTATGTAAGAAATTCAATTCCATCTAAAAAAATGGATTAAAAAAAAAAAAAGAAAATGGCATCTAAAAAATTCCCTTTCGCCATCACCTTTTTTCATTGCAGCTTTCCAGCAGAAGGCATCAGAGAGACTGCTTCCATGGGCTGGTGGAGGGGTGCTCTCCTCCCCAGGGCTCAGCCAGCCTGGGCACCAGTGGGCTCCTAGCCTCCTGGTCACACCTACCCCCATCAGGGCTCTGTCACAGCTATTTTCGTTCTGTACCCCCTCCAGCTCTCAATACTCTTTCTCTCTAAATTCCTGACTCTACAATTGCCAAGATTAGATTTAAAGGATATTTAACAGGCTTTTTGTTAAAAGTGTGGCTATCACTTGTTTTTATAGTTTAATCCATCAACAGATTCTTGTTTCTGCCTTCTCATTTTATAGTGAGCTTCTTTCTGGGGTAAAGAGATCACAGCTCGAGCAATGAGTTTTGTAAGAACATTCCAAAACAGTATCAGAAGGGGAAAAAAAAAAAATATCAAAGCACCCCTGTGTTTCCTTATGCATGTTTCATTAGCACTGGTTTTCTGAAGCTCACAAAGCTTTCCATATGAAGACAAAAGATTTTCTTACTGAAATTGTTATCACAGCTTATTCTTCAGGCTGGGAAATGGGAAGATACATGACTAAGCAAACCACTGTCCTAGGGAGCTCACTTGAAGTATGTACTATTGGACCACCCCCAACTGGGGTCTTTTTTTTCTGAGCTGCAGCCTGGAAGCCAAATTAGCAAAGGATATTTAAAATTTAAGCTGATTCTGGGTGATTTATGCAGACTTATGAAAGGGTCTAATGGAGTTAGGTACCTTATTTCCCTGGCATTTAACATTTTTTAGGCATTCCTCTCCTTATTAGATGCCACAATTTAATTTATCCTTCCATTATAATTCCTTCTGAATACCACAGTAGAACACTTTCTTCCAGTAATTCTGCTAATTCAGTACTGTTGTCTCAAATATGTTGCATGTATCCATTTAAAAAAAAAAGTACATGAGCAGTTTTATCGTACAATTACCTATTCATATGAGAAATGCCTTTGCCATTTTCAGGTACCTGAAACAGAAATAAATAGAAAAGGTTGGGGAAAAAACCTAAAGAGCTTGTTTCCCTCTAAAATGGCAATCCCTGTGAAAACAGGAAGTAACAGACATCCTTTGTTTATTTTTACAAAGCAATAAAGACTTTGAGCTCTGCTCCTCATTGAACTGGCTGCTACAAACAGCCAGTTAAATATAAATCCATCATCTTCTGTATCCATGCTACAGACTTTTCCCTCAACCTTTCGGAAACATACCTTCTTCCCCAACCCCTAAACATATAAACCAGATTTCTACAAGGCATCTGTAAGCTGTTTATGCTTGGTTAAAAACTTGTTGTCCTTGAAAAGGCAGAAAACACAAGGATTGCCATATCTGATCAGCTCAGTGATCCATCTCACCCCCTATCTCACCTCCAGCCCTTGCCAGCACCTGAAGGGAGCATAATGAAGCTGTCTTTAAAATGGGGCTTGTTATCACTGTGCAGTGTGCCCGATACACTATTACCAAGGAAGCAAACAGGTTCTTCATCTTATTCAAATTACAGACAGCAGAATATACAGCCATTATTTAGAACCTGCAGAACTGAATGAGTTAAGAAACTGGTTGGCAAAAAATCTGATTGAATGAAGGAGTGCAGGTCCTTGGCTGTACTGAGATAAATGAGTTACAAACTGCCAAAAGTTGGAAGCTTCAAAAGTGATTCTTCTTTTTCTTGGTTAGTTTTTAAACATAGACAACTATCTAATAAACTAAAGATATTTTAGGGTAAGTTCTTGAGTAGATGGTCAACTCTCATTGATTTACCATGAGCGTCAGGAAGACCAAGAAGGAAGTTTAGAAGCAGAGAGAAACCTGCAGGGAGGAGTTCACGTAAGAAGGCTGCAGCAATATGTTAAGAGCTCTTTTTTATAGAAAAATGTTCTCAAATTACATCAATGCTTTTTACTGAACACCCATTTCACAACACAAATAGGGCATCAGGTAGACACATTCAGATTTCATGCATGGCTTGACTATGAAGATTAAATTGTTACCCTGTGAGTTTTAAGGAAAACATAGCAAAAATATGCACATATTTAAAAGCTTTTTATACTCTGACATGTGGCATGGATTTAAGCTTACAGAAAGGAAGAATTTGCCCACAGCGTGCATTTCTTGAGCCACAGAAGAAAATATTTAATAACCCAAAGATTAAATAATTCCAAGAGCCCCAAAATCTTCCTAACTCTCCCTTCAGTAACCTCTGAGGCGGCAACATGCATGTGTTAAATGAGGCTAAAGCAGCATGAGAAGCTGAAACCCTGCCCCTGCCTTTCCTCTTCTCTAGTCTCAGTCCCTCTGAAAAGGTAAAGAGAGAGAACATAATTGAGGATTAGAGCTGGAGCATCCTCCTGCCCACCTCTAGCTCTTGAATGGTCTCTAGACTCTTGCAGAGACAAAATATGGACAGAGAACAAGGTATTGCACCTCAGGCCTCTCCTATCAGGATGAGAAGATGTAAACACAGCTCAAAGCTATCTGCTCAGTAATCTTTATTAAAACTTAAATACTGAAATTAACATTTATTTATATACAAAAACACTGTGTATAAATACAAATATATTGATGAAAACTGATGAAGATGTTTTCAGAAGGGATTATACAATGAACAGTGATTGTTTCCATGAGCAAGCTACCATTAGTAGCTGGCTAGGAGTTACGCTCCCACATCTCTCTTTGTATGACAGAATGATAGAACCAATCATGTTGGAGAAGACCTTCAAGATCATCCAGTCCATTCAACCATTCCCCAACACTGCCAAGGCCACAGCTAAACCACGTAACCAAGGGCCTCATCTACCCTGTTTGTGAACACTTCCAGGGACAGTGACTCTACCACTGCCCTGGGCAGCCTGTTCCAATGCCTGACTGATGTTTAGGGATGGAACTGTTCCTAATCTCCAGTCTAAACCTCCCCTGGTGCAGCTTGAGGCTGTTTCATCTTGTCCCATCACTTGTTACTTGGGAGAAGAGAATGATGCAGCCACAACAGCCCAGACAAGGGCCCATGATGGATGGTCAGAGAAACTCTGCTGCACCCCAAGTACCTCTGGTCCCTTCAAGAAATTTGCTATGGGGAGTCTGCTGCACACTTTGTGTGCACAGACCACACAGTAAATAGTGGTAAACCCACTACCACAGTTCAAGTCACTAGTCAAAAAAAGAACCTATGAACACATCCACCTTACACCGAAAAGCATTCTGCCACTAAAGCTGCATCTTGAGGCGCTGAACTAGCTGAGTAATATGTCTGGTCTCTTTATTATTGTTACCTGCTGGCTCCTCTAAGTTAATAAAAACCCACAATGCTTACTGTGATGAATCACATAACCATAAATGATTCCACGATGAAATAAACAATGATCTCAGCAAAACTAGCGTGAAACTGAGATAAGAACTGAGCCAAACAGCTTGTGGTTTTGCTGTAGGTAGAGCAATCAAATAAGCAAAGTAGCAAACTTTAGGCCCAAATATTAAGTAAGGCCATTCCTCAGCTGCAGCAGCCGTTGGTTGTATGGTTCAATTCCAATATTAATTTGAACTGGGTCTGCAGCTTTTCTTTTTTCCCCTGAATTATGCGCTGTGACTCACCTATGAAAGTGCTTTGAAGCCTTCAGACATGATTTGAGGTGAGCTCTTGAAAAGGCAGGAAAGGCTGTTGTGACCCCTTGGGAGTTATTTAGGTCTTTTGGGAATGAACTAAGACAGTGAGTGTGTATATATATCTGCATATGTGTGTGTAAAAATATATATATATGCAAGCCCTCATTCCTGACTGGAGGAAGTGGTTTCAAGAATAACCTATAATTTTCTTAATTGTTAACTGGAGTTATACAGAAACAGCTGCATTTCTGTGTCAGATCAGTAGTAGGAATCTTACAAATAAATGAATGCTTGCAGCTAAGATTTTAAAAATCTGTGTGATTTCAGACACCCTACAGTGGAAGCAGTTTCTTTTTCTTTTCAACTCCGATATTCTTTCAATGACTCAGACTGAGCACCCCCAAACCAGAAGGATTTAAGACCTATAACTACTTCCAAGATGGTCCAAATACATGACATGAACATTTTATTTTGCCTGGGTACCATGTCTGCTTCCAGTACTTGTGGTTTTGATACCAGTTTACTATTTTAACAAAGTCTTCAAGGCAACTAATTTAGCTGGTGGAAAAGATGCTGTCCGCTCTGCAAATACAATTCTTGAAGATGGAAATGGAGATCACATGGATCCATACTGACAACATATTATAAATTTTCTTCTTCAGAAAGAATTTTAGTGTACATATCACCCCTTCCATGCACTATAGATATTTCTTTTCACAGAATAGCAACCTCCATCTGGAAGAACTAGGAGTAGGAAAATCCTGTCTTTCGGAGACTCTCTGAGGTAGCTATGTATCCCCAAACTAATACAGACCTAACAATTTAAAGATTAAAAATGCACAGCATCTCGAACAGAAGCAAGCAGCAGATGGGAAACCATTATGAATCATAAGGGCAGTTAACCATTGCAACTGCCAGAAGGAGGTAAGCAACCATAACAACAGCCCAATTTGTTTTCTGTATATCAAGCCTCAAAAGTAAGCTGAGTAAAGAAAACTGGACAAATCCAATTGAATTAAAGAGTTCCAGGAGTATATGTCAAAGAGACTCTACATCCTGTGGGAAGAATCTCAAATCCTGAAGGGAGACATTAATTTCCTTTAAATTTCCTAGCCTGCTCTTTTCAAACTGGTTTTCATAATCCAGAGGGAATAGTAAATCAACAGAAATAATAGAAAACCAAAAATTATATCATAATAATAACACTAATAATAGAAGCAAGAATTGATAATAGAAAAACCTCAAATCCATTGGCAAAAAATACAGTAAAAAGTCAACTCTACAAGCAGTTGACCAAAAGAAACTTTTCTTGTATGAACAGAGAAAAATAAGCTTGTTTCCTATGTATGGCCTAACATTGTTAAAAAACCCACCAAAAAGTCCTGTGCATTTCTCAACTGCCAGATCACCTTTAGCTGGAAGAGCTTGAAGGTTTCTTCACCTGTTTTGCCCACAAAATGTTTCACAGTGAGGCTGACTTTGGAAAGCATCACTTTTTTTCTTTTCCTATTTCCACTCTCTTCCTCCTCCCCCAGTTTATTTCTTAATTTGAAAGATGCTGTGAAGTCACAGAATCATAAAATCATGAAACAGTTTAGGTTAGAAGGGACAGCTCATCCAGTTCTAACTCCCTGCCATGGGCAGGGACAGCTTCCACTAGAGCAGGTTACTCCAAGCCCTGTCCAACCTGGCCTTGAACACTGCCAGGGATGGGGCGGCCACAGCTTCTCTGGGCACCCTGTGCCAGGACCTCAGCACCCTCACAGGGAAGAATTTCTTCCTAATGCCTCAGCTCAATCTCCCCTCTGTCACTTTAAAGTCATTCCCCCTTGTTCGAAGTCCCTCTGCAAGTTTCCTGTTGACCCCTTTAGGCACTGGAAGCTGCACTAAGGTCTCCCTGGAGCCTTCTCTTCTCCAGGCTGAACCAGCCCAGCTCTCCCAGCCTGTCTCCATAGCAGAGCTGTTCCAGCCCTCACAGCATCTCTGTGGCCTCCTCTGCACTCTCTCCAACAGCTCCACATCCCTCTAGTGCTGTTGCCCTGAGAGCTGGATGCAGGGCTGCAACCAAGGTCTCACCAAAGCTCAGCCCAGGGTACGGTTTGTTTCTGGGCTCAAGCATACTCTGCTGGATCACAGGAAGCTTCTCATCAATCAACACCCCAAGCCCTTCTCCTCATGGCTGCTCCATCCAGTCTTGCTCAGCCTGTATTTGTTCTTATGATTGCCCTGACCCAGGGGCAGGACCTTGCACTTTGCCTTGTTGAACTTCATGAGGTTTGCATGGGCCTGTCTCTCAAGCCTGTCAAGTCCCTTCTCTAATTTAGTTACTTGATGTCCTGGATATGACTATGACCAAGGGTTTGTAGCTGTCTTCTGTTCAGATTCTCACAGAGGGCTTGAACTGTTTTCAAGATTACTGAATAATGACAATTTATTTTATTACAACCCATTAAAAGGAATTCCGCCCTGACTTACCTTCCATTACAGACTATTGAATCAATGGAAAAATAGTGTGCCTAAATTGGGAAAGAGCCTGATGCTAAGATTCTATTACATCTATCATTCTAAATTTAGTATAAAGGAGAAAAAATAGATTCTCACCTATTTGTTCTTGGAGACAACTGAAATCTGTTTCTCATAATAGCTTCTTCCATACAGAGAAGCAGTACAGTACAAGAGACATACTTATCTTCTGGGAGCTTAACCCGTCTTGCAGTCCACAGCCTGGATTATTTGTTGTGATTTAATATGATGTATTCTGTACCTAATAAACCATTTAATTCAAATAATTATTATATTATTCAACTAAAATTGGAGTGATAATAATATGCAGATTCCTCCACTGAACTCATTCCTTCGGCAACAGTTTCACAGAGCAATGTCATTTGAAGTAATCACTTTTTAGTGTAATAGCTCAGTAAGCATAAATTATTAAAAGCTACATTAAATGAATTAAAGTGACATAAAACAATCTGCACTGAAAGGAGAGGGTATTATTTTCAAGGAGCAAAAGGCAAGAACACTGTCTTATTCAACAAGCTAGTGGGATGAGAGCACAAGATTCAAGCTCATGTCTATGTGGCAACCAGACAAGAGAATAGAAGATTTGGAAGTAAATCTTCCAGAAAAATAGTGTTTGCATAAAATATATCCAGAAGTGTGATCCACATCCAGTCTGTCCCCTTTCCCCTGAGAAGAGAACCTATCAAGAGGAAGAATGCCCTCAGGCAAGCATACTATCTTCTGGAGTAAGGGAGAACTCTCTGGTCTCAAATCAGGCTTTTGAAATGAAAGTTGCAAGGTTGTGGCACAAAGTCACATGTTTTTAAACCGGAAAAGACCATCAGTATGATCTACAAAACAGAAGCAGAAGTTTTGCCTTTCCTTGGTAAGGAAATAACCTTTCTGACGTGTCAGTGGATGTCTGGCTAGTAAAGACAAAAATTTGCTTTCCCTAGCAGCTAACTGCTATTTACAGCTGTTATAGGAATAGAAAGCTGTGCATTTACTTGATGCTGGACCAACATTTGTGCGCTTATTTGACACATCAACATTTAGAAACACTATTACAGTCTTTACAGAGAAAGAACACCTATGAATATTTTTCAGGCATCCTTCAGAGCCTGGCTCCCATAAAAAACACAATCCAAAACCAACCAAGCAAACAAAAAACCCATCTTTAAAATGGATCTTTCAGATGGATTAATCCTGATGAACCCATCCATCCTATCACCAACCCTCTTATTCTGCTTGGCATTAGAATTACTTATTAAATATCAAGCATCAAGTGAAAGTGTCACACTGGAAGAGGGGGTTCATAAGTGAAAAAGCAAAACCCTACTCTAGCAAAACACAAATTAACAGCATGGTGTTAAAGGAGAAGGAAAATACGCTCATTTTGGGTGCTGGCCAACAGAGGTCAATCTTACTATACCAAAGAAGAATTTGGCTTATTACAGCCTTGGGAAAACATCTTTTTACAACTGACAGGAAAAACTGGTGCGCAGAAAAAGCCTTTTGTAATTTCTCATTCTCTGACACCAACCACCCCATCCCCAATTTAACTTTTTAATTGTGTACTAGTAAAGGCACCCAAAAAGTTCAATGAAGTGGCAAAGAAGAGTTCAGAGATTCTGGACTGTTAAAACTCACCCATCATTTGTTGTGCCTGACACTTACAAGCAGGAAAATCTCATAGCTATTGAATGGTTTGACAGATTGATCACCTCATTTGTAGGTGAGTACTTGCAGCTTTCTTGGATCAAAGCATCCTTAAGCCTCTTTAAAGCAATAAAAATGTCTGCTAATTCCTTAGTTTAGTGTAAAGGTTGTGTTGGAACGCCAAATTAGTGCTAGAAGGTAAATTAATGCTTGTATGAACTGGGTTGACGCAAAAACTAGATTGTATCAGTCTGCAAAAAGAGACGCTCACCTAAAAGCACCTCTTTCTTTCCCACAAAGAAAACAGCACATGACAATGCAGACTGCTTTAAATGCCATTAAACATAAGAAATGCCCAAGCCCAGGGGGAGTGATGAGGTGACAGGGAAGCATCAGAAAGGGGCATCAGCTCTGGGTGTACATCTGATTTAATGCTATCACATTCTGTCAAACAGGTTAGTATGTGTGCCATGATTTACTCACAAAACAGCCATAATTTTAATTTCTTTAAAAAGTTATTTTTTTTAGGTATCAAAATGACCTTTTGAAAGACAGGAAGGAAGCTTTGTCTGGTAAATTAGGTACACATTTAACTTAGATGATGCTATATCATAGCTTTGCTCTGCTACTTATTTACTGGATAGTTCTGAGAAAGTCACTCTAGTATTTTTATGTCTCATTTCCTTAGACAAAATTATAGTAGGAGTACCGGAAAAATAAATGCATCCAGCCAATTTTTCCAACTCAGATCTGTCCACCACTGCCTGCAATCTGACAGTGTTGCAGGTGCTGTTTCCTGTCTGTGGGATGATGACATTAGCATGATGTATTGAGAAGTCACACAACTAATTAATTGAGCATTTTACTTTGATGATACGGCTTATGCTGAAGAAGAAGGAGAGTCCATCTGGATTCATTTAGCTGTTTCTTTATTCTTGTTGCTTAAAATAGGTATTGTTTGATTATCTGACTACTTGATATCAATTTCAGCATCAATACGGAAGAGGTGCAGCCATTAATGTTATGGTGGTAATTCATGATCACTTGAGATGGGCAAGTTACCCATGTTTCTCTTCAGTATTCAAATAATCAGACAGCCCTGTCTGTAGTGTATCTTTAAAGGTAAAGCATTTCCATATACCTGCCTATGGTACACATTTAGTTTATTGAATGTTTGCTCTTATTTGCAAGTACAAATTCATATGGTGTCAATAGTCATACAAATTTATAATATCAACAGCAGGTTCAAAGTAACAGTATGTGGAATACCTAAGTAGGTCTCTTCCATCTTGCAGGGAAGAGAAATACATTATGATGACGCCCAAAAGATTCAGATAAAAGCACATCATTTTTTTCTGACAAAATGTTTACTATTTTTCCTTTTAAACAGATGTAAATTTAAAATTACATTTGCTGTAATGAGAAGAAGATAAGACTGGGGCTTTGAAAACTATTTCTCCATTATGAGAAGATATTCTTACAGATTAAATCTGCTGTTGACAAAGACAGAAGCTGACCTAAGAAGGACCGATGCCGGTTGGGAAAACTGCGTGTACTCATAGATGAGACCTGTCAACATAGCTTACATTGATAAGGTCAGACAGATTTCATAGCCGGTTCTGTTGTGTGGGTTTTGTTATGCTTTATCATCTTCGCATTTGGGAAGCCATTCTGATCATAACAAGAGCAATTTTTGGAAACAATCAAATTTAAAGAGGCATTTTGTCTCCAAGACTAATCAACTTAGCATATTTAGGGTAATGTGGACAACAGTCCCTGCAACATCTTTGTAACAAACCAGCATAACCATAAGGCACGGATTGTGAATGATACTAATCACAGGGAAGAGCAAAAACAGGTATTCAAAAAAGCCTTTTTATCTACCCAAATCACAAATTGCTTTTGCATTCTCCTGGGAACTTCTGGAAAAACACTGCTTAGGCTCCTAGGAAGTACTATTCAAAATTACTACTCTTAAACCAAAAATATCTGCAAGGATTTATCCTGCTGGGCATTATGCAGATAAAACAGGCTCTTTTCCCTCTTCTCTCTCCCTCCCTCTTGCAAAAATCTGCTATCCTCATTGTGGCAAGAAGGGATAGTAATACCCCCTAAAAATACTTTATGACCAGTTCCTGTTGAACAAGAATGACCCCTCAAAACGCCAGATGTTTAACTTGCATGGCTTCCAGTTGAAAATGCACTCCTAGATAGTCAGAAAGCACGTGGGAAGCCTGGCTGTATTATACAGCTATCCCTGAGAAAGCAAATGAGATAAATGCAGCCTGGCAAGACCTGGTTAGGCAAGTGAGCATGACACTGTGTCAGTAACCCCTTTCTGTCATCACTTAAAAATGAGAACTATTATATTGTTATTACAGAAGTAGGTTTAGCATCCCAATATTTTTTTGCCTTATATCATGGAATTGAGTAAACCAAACTGCCCTTTCACATAAAAATGTATAAAGCTCCCTCTAGATAAAGTGCAAACCCTACTGGTAAAATGCACACAGCTCTGAAAATATCCCCAAAGCAGAGCACCAGCATCATTAACTAACCTCCAGGAACAGAGTGAGCTAGCAAATCTGTAAAAATGAAGAGTACATGCTCTGGAAAGCATTTGAAAAGAATGAATGTAGTCACCAGCAGAGAGACAAAAATGCCTTAATTTGCATGCTGTGGTACTCTGATCTGTAAATAAGAGCAATTAAATCAGAATACCGCTACTGGCTGAATATTCTTCTTCAGACAAAGGCTTGTGGTTCCATTGGGCCCACGAGAGCCTGGGTATTGGACTACCTTCCTATTTGCTTGCATGACTGTCGAGATCTCTGCTTACCCTGCAGAATACACAATTATCAAAGGGGTTCCTGCTCAGGCATGAGAAATAGGGGCTGTTGACTCTGAGGCCACCAAAACACAAGGAATCCTGATGTTCTGTATTTTAGCAGAAATGCCTCCTGGATAAGCAGACAGATTGCCTCCATGAGGATCCAGTGGCTCTCTGGAGACAGACTCACTAGTCTCAAGAGTGAAAGAGAAGTAGAAAAGCACAAGATTTGTTATTCTCACAGGAGAGGGGAAATATAAAATATGAATTCACAGGTCTTAAAGAGGCAAATGGATGACTCAAATCTTCTGTACACAGAGACTACACAAAACTAATGGCTGTAAGTGATGCTCACAAAACATATTTTTTGAAAGCATTGCCCAGCATGACCAACAACTTTTGCAAGTCCAAACTTGCTTCTAAGCTGTCCTTAAATTCTGGTAGGACAAGGGCCCACTCTTTTTTTCACACATACACGGTTCCCCAGTCATTTCTTGACTCTCCTGCCTCTCAGTCAAAAGAATTGCCATAAGGGCTATTACAGATTCCTTCTGAAGGGCTTGTCATACCTAAAGCAAGGATTTCTTTATAGGTCTTCCTGTTCTATCTTAGAGGGACAGAGTTTCTTTGTTTTTATTTAGCCATTTGTACCAGCCACGCTATTTCGGACAGATTCAGATTCAGATTTTCTGCTACCCTTTTGATTATTGCAACATCTGCTCCATTGCCCCTGTTTCCTGCTTTTCTTAAAACCGTAAGTTCCGATTTTATTTCACTCAAAGACAGGAGAAATAAAACCATTTCTTCTGAAACATTTCTATGCACTTTCAAAACATAGATTATCATAGATCTCAGAAAGCCTGTATTTGCTGTAAGCTTCATCTGGAATACTCACACATTCCATCTTTACATTACATTTTCATGCATATATATGAATGAAATAAATATGCATAGACACAAAATAGTAAACTCCTTATGTTTTATTTTCTCCACTCTTCCTTTAATGAAGGAAGTGCTTTTCCACATTGGGATTAGAAGAAGCTGACTTTTGAGTATAAACTCTCATTGTGCCAGAGTTTATATCATACCTTCCAGCCTGAAGACAGAGAGATTCACCCAAAAACACCCTGTAAAATGAACATTTGGGATCTTCCTCCATACTGCTTTTCCTTAGCATACTTCTGCTCCTCCTTGTCATTAATCATCAACAATCATTACATATATTCCCCCTCAGTTTCTTCTCCAAAGGGTTCATGTTCTTCTCACAGACCTACTTTCCCTGTAATCACATTTTCATGTGCCATGCCACAGTTAGGAATATTATTCTCAATAAGCCTCGTTTTTATCCCCTGGCTGCTATTTTCATATCACAACTTCAGTAGAAGGCAGACGGGCAAACTCTGATTTCACTTTTGGTCATCTTATTATCAACACTTCTCAATCTCCAGAATACATTATTTGATGAGCTCTATTACTGGATCATCCCTAAATAAATTGCTATGTTTCACTATAATTGCAAGGAAAGATAGCTTATATAGAAAACAACTGCGTTTAAAAAATTGTAATTATGTGTAATTCATTTATTAACAGCAGGCTCCTTCTTGCCCTTCCTTTTATTTTCAGGTTGTCACCCTTCTACCACATAGGGTTACATCTGTACTGAAAATTCTTAAATGCAACTCTATAAGCACCCACAGACAACAGCAACAACAATCAAGACCTGTCTCTCAGCAGTTGAGGACTGCCATTGCAACTAAAGAGAGAGATTAAGTTTGTTGAAGCCTATTCTTAACACCAGGAAATTATCCCTGAAACAATGAACCTTTAAAAATTAATCACAAAGTGGAGTTTTCAAAGGCATTAAGGGAGTGATGTCTCTCTCGCTTACCTCTCTCACTTGTATCTTTAACAGCCTCTCACTGAAGTGTTAAATTCTGAGTGCTTTGACAGCAAAAGTGCACCCATCTACCTCAGGTATCTGGGCCCTGAGCGGCAGTCCAGAAGTGACCCAAGGTATTATACTGGAGTACATTAATTTGTGTATTTGCTATATCTAAAGAACTGCAGAACCACTTTACTTCTCAGCCTGCTTCCATCACCTCCGCCCAGTGAAGCCCTGTTTAACAAAAACAGTACAATGAGCTCATTCATTCACATCTGCATGGAGTAGGGAAAGATGTATTTCTATAAGCACACAATCCAGACTTTTTTTTTTCCTTCTTTTTATAGAGTAAAATAACTTGAAACGTTTTTCACCAAGTCCTGAAAATGACATAATTTTATATCCAAGACATTTCATGCTTGGATATCTATTCTGAAGCAGATGGTAAGTCTTGGAAGAAGATGAAGAAGTAGGATTCAGCCACAGCTAAATGTTCTGGAAAATGGATGTAGATTAGAATGCAAAAAAGTACAAGACATTGCAGAGATTGATGTACCAATCCTACCTATTTTAAAGTGAATTCAAATGAGAGCTAGACAAACATAAGACTATAACTTCATGGTCACAAAGGTGGTATAATTTCAATGCCACAGAGGCTCTTCTCATTTTTCAGTGTATGGGAATCAACCCCTGCTTAGACAATGTGGCACTGCTATTGTTTCCAACACAGTAATTGTCAGAGTGCGAGCTCCAAAGAAGTCTCTTTGAGTCTAATATGTGCTGAAAACCAAATTCTTGGAAGCTTGTTTAGGTGTCAGCACCAAGAAGATACAGTCTGATGTTATCCTGAAATTTCTAAGGAAAGCTCAGATTTCTCCACCCAGAGCAATTTCAAGTATCTTATTCAACATTCTTCCTAATGACTATAGAAAACCATGAGAATTCTAATTAAGTTCCTGATAATCAATACAGAGATTTTGAGTACCATAAAGAAAGAAATGATGAGTTTGAACCTGCAGTCCCAGAAAAAGAACGAGATCCAATCAGGAAAATGCATGTTTCCGCATAATAAGTAATAAATAGGATTACTCCTACATGTTGGAAGCTCATAGGTGGCAACTACAGAGATGAAAATGTGGAGGTGCTACTAGCTTACTACAGAAAGGGTATACCACGCACCTTGCAAATCTGAGGCCCTGTTATTCTAATCATAACAAATTCTTAAGTCCTTGTACACGATCTCCAATAGATGTCTGCTGATGAAAAAACAATACTTTAGATCCATAAAATAATAATATCCTTGAGAAGTATATCATTATAAGGAGGCAGTCATTATCGCCAAAAGCATTATCGCCATTTGCAATTACTGCGCTGTCCTAAAATGTCTTATTTCCTAGTAGGTACAGACAAGGTCATTACTCATTGTTTCATGAGAACAGTATCTGCAGTGTGAGTATCTGCACAAGCTTCAAGGTAAAGATGATAATAAGCTTAATAAATAAAAAGCTGCCATTCTACCTGATTTCACAAACCTGCAAGACATCTTAATCTGTTAGAAGAATGTTTTTCTATAAAGCATATGGAATTTTTCCTGGTTTATGATCATAGACTCCCTAATAAATATCATTATTTTGTTACCTAGGTTATCTCAGAACAATTACATATCCTTTATAGACCTTTATTCTAATCGTTCTGGTTTTAAAACTGAGGTACAAATGTGTGACAAGCTGGAGAAGTCTGAAGCTGGAAAGCCAACTGCCTTTAAGTCAAATTGATAAAGAAATGAACTGGAAAACATGTTTTATAAAACAGTATGTTGATCAGCATTTAACAATAACCCTAAAAAAGTTACGTTGGCAGTTGCTTTAAGATGTTAGAAAAACACTTCAAGTATCAATAATGGGTGCTGAGACTCCCCAGTAAAACAGGAATGCAGCGTGAAGATAGATCTGAGGTGCAAAGCAAGAATTCTGGTGCTTCCTCAGGTGAGCACCTGAACTAAGGAGGACACCTGTGCATAAGTTCTGGCTTGAAAAGGAACGGGCTCTGGGAAGGGTGAATGATGAGGGCTGGAGCAGCTCTGCTCTGGAGACAGGCTGAGAGAGCTGGGCTCGTTCAGCCTGGAGAAGAGAAGGCTCTGCAGAAACCTCAGAGCAGCTTCCAGTGCCTAAAGGGGCCAACCAGAAATCAGGAGAGGGGCTTTTGACAAGGGCCTGCAGGGACAGGACAAGGGGGAATGACTTAAAACTGACAGAGAGGAGACTGAGATGAGACATTAGGAAGAAATTC
>JAOEHX010029476.1:0-11599 GCA_025448015.1 Bolborhynchus lineola
AGTGATGTTTGGTCTGGCCAAGGACTTTTGGAGCCTCATGCTCTGCCAGGGAGGAAGGGAAGCCGGGAGGAAGCAGAAAGAGAGCACCTGACCCAAACTGACCAAAGAGGTATTCTATACCACAGCATGTCATGTCCAGGATGCAGAAACAGAGAGCAGAGGCATGGAAGAGTGGTGGGGGTGCAAGAAAAAAAGCTACCCCCCTGGCAGTGTGCAGTCTCACAGTGCCTGCACAGGGGGAGAAGTGTCAGGATGGTGACAGTAACAGATCCCACCACAGGCCCACAAACAGCAGATACAGGCAAGGAGAGTGGACAGTTCCAAGGTCATGCTGAGTAGTTCAGCCAAGTCAGGAGTAACAGGGGATGAGGCTGGGTGCTGTGGTATGGCTTAGACCTTGAATGGGTGCCACAGGCTGACAGAGAATCATAATGGTTAGGGTTGGAAAGGACCTTAAGTTCATGTAGTTCCAACCACCCTGCCATGGGCACAAATGCCTCACAAAAGACCATGTTGCACAAGGGTCTGTCCCACCTGGCCTTAAACATTGCCAGGAATGGGGCATTTGCCACTTCTTTGGGCAACCTATTCCAGTGCCTCACCATCCTCACAGTAAAGAACTTCTTCCTTATATCTAACATGACCTTCCCCTGTTTAAGTTTAAACCCATCACCCCTTGTCTTATCACTACAGCCCCTAATGAGGAGTCCCTCTCCAGCATCCTTGCTGACCCCCTTCAAATAACTGGAAGGCTGCTATGAGGTCTCCACGCAGCCTTCTCTTCTCCAGGCTGAACAGCCCCAACTTCCTCAGCCTCTCTTCGTATGAGAGGTGCTCCAGTCCCCTGATCATCCTTGTGGCCCTCCTCTGGACTTGCTCCAAGATCTCCATGTCCTTTTTATGTTGAGGACACCAGAACTGTATACAATACTCCAAGTGTGGTCTTACGAGAGAGGGCAAAGGAGAGGGGCAGGATCACCTCCTTCCACCTGCTGGTCATGCTCCTTTTGATGCAGCCCAATATACAGTTGCCTTTCTGGGCTGTGAGTGCACACTTGGCTCATGCTTCCCATTGACCAACACCCCCAAGTCTTTCTTTGCAGGGCTACTCTGAGCACTTCTCTGTCCAACCTGTAGCTGTGCCTGGGATTGCGCCAACCCAGGTGCAGGACCTTTTTTGAACTTCATCAGGTTGGCATATTAGCCCACCTCTCAAGCATGTCATGGTGCCTCTGGAAGCAATAGAGTTCCTGACCAATGAGTCCCAGGTGAGGTCAGGCAGAGGCATTGGGGTTTGACCCAGGGCCCTATACCCAGTACACACAATTAGCATGACGCTTATTCCTGAGAAATATGTTGTGTGGTTTTATGGTCCTCAAGCAATAATTCCATACTGGAATATGGCAAATCACGCCCGAGTCCCTCTCTCTTTGTGCCACCCAAGTCACTAAAGAAATATCCATATATTGTAGTAGGAAACATTATAGGACTAAAGTTTTACTTCCTACAGACCATACAAAGACCCAAAAATCCTGACAAAGAGAGTTTGTCATGCACTTACAATAAATTTAAATTAATAACTTTGAGAAAAACATATACTGATCTACTATTCCCTTAAGCCACCAAATATTTTTTGTAGTCTTACAAGGATTCTATGGGTATTATCTAAGATTAAGACCAAAGTAAAAAAGAGTTTTAAATGAGCTTATTCTTAAAACAATAGCCCATTTTTATTCCCTGTTATCTCCCTGGAAATGTATAAAATTATTAACTATAGAAGAAGTATATAATGGAAAAATGTTAGGTTGTTTTAACTTCATTATTTTGTTTTTCTTTTTGGTTTGGTTCTGTTTGATTTGATTTGATTTGTTTTGTACAGCCAGCCAGTAAGAAACTAGTGACAAATTGGTGATTGCTGACACTCTACTTTGAGTGTACTACATGAGTAACAGCAATGGGGTTTTGTGTATACATAGACTGCAGTATCTCCCTGTAGCTTAGTGGTAATAACTTAATCATGTATGGTAAGCTCTAATTCGGGCACAGTTCAAGATAATGTAACAAGACTTGCTTTGACTGACCAGCCTTTTTTTCCACAATTTCTTTGCTGCAAATTGGCATTCCCAATTTCTCACCACAGATGAGTTTAATTTTAAAAAGCAATGAGAAATTTGATATTTTTTTCATAAATTTGATATTTTTTTCATCTCTTTCTCTTCCTCTGATATTAATTTATTTAATATTTTCTACTCGCTTACATGTTCTTTTGTGGTTGAGAAGTAGCTCATTTAAGGACACTATGATATAGGAGCTAAGAAACCTAAGGAGAAAGTAGAACTTTTCATAAGAACACCCACACAAACCAAAAACTTTTGACTACTTATGTTAACAGGACTTCCACAGTTCATAGAAAACTGAAAGCTTTCCAGAGATCATGGACTCGGCAGCACTGTAAGTCTGTGATTTATTTTTAACTGTTAGGTAAATGGCATTATCATGATGGCTATGATGATTTCAGTGAGATCATTTACATTCTGTCTTCTTGTTTGTCATCTTCATCTGAAATATAGGCAGTACAATGTGTAATAGCACTATCTAGAAGCCTCAAACCCAGAATAGACAAAGCCATCAAAGTACTCTGTATTTTGCATAATAATCTCCAAGAACCTCTCAACTGTGAATGTTTGCAGGAGAAATTTTGTTTTCAGAAGACTACGCATTTCAGAGGACCTTCAAAGAAGATGAATGTGGTGCCAGAGGATGTATCAGTTATAAATGAAAGAACTGTTTTGATGAAAATCTACATCTCTTCTTTATACTTTATTGTTGTCAAATATAAAATCTTTTGTTGCTTGTGATATGCAGACAAATGATACTGTCTCACCTAAAAAAGCTGATGGCAAGGCATAAATTCTGAAAGCCAATTCACACTTAAGAGAATTCAAGGAAGACTGAAGAATAAAAGAGAGAAAGAGCATACTTTCAAATGGTAGGTCAAATCCTTTTTACATGTGCATAGTGAAAGCAGCTTACCAGAGGAAAGACAGAGCTTTCTCAAAAAGGTTAGCTGAGATTAGGTGCAGTCATGTTTCATGCATTGGTCCAGAAGCTGCTCTCACTTTCTGTGGCCAGCTGGGACTTCTCAAAAGCCAGTCAGCCTACTTCAGACTGTGGCTTTGGGGCAAATTCCTCAGAGGAAGACAGAAAACGCAGCTATAAATCATACTGTGCTTTAACACTTACAAGTGTCTGAGAAATCAAAAGTACTTCAACAGGTATGCTTAGAACAACAATAAGCAAAACAGAGCCAATGACTCCTCTCTCTCAGTTTGAAAATTGCTGTAGGAATTTTATAGAAGGTGGTATTACATAGCTACAAGATACTTCTCTACAAGGTCAGAATAGTCTTACAATGCTTAAATTTTTACAGATTTGTGAAATGAATGCCTGTGGGTATAACTGACCTCGTAACTCCTGAATTGCTGAATACTTACTGGTAAAGAGTCCACTCAAATCTTTGCTAGTGATTTACCTCTATTTACCAGTTGCCAAGTACTCCAAAGATGGGTCTACCCTACAGTGAATTTGCTGGAGGATCTGGGAGAAGGAAGAAGGACACAAAGACAATATGACTGTCTCTTGCTTGATGATTTGTTCACAGATGGAATTTCAGCCAGTATTTGAAAAATGGTGCTGGGCAATTAAAGTCCTAAGGCCCCCAAAGAAAGTGCTTAAGAGACAAAAGCACAGAAATGCTCTTTCCAGCCACATTGTCAAAAGACAGAGCAGTAAAAGGTTCCTCCTGATTTTCTGAAAAGAATTACCAATATAAGTACATTCCATCTAGAAATTTCCTGAGATAGGGGTCGTCTACCTAGAGGCTTCAACTGTATCATTGTCTTTTATATATAACTGAAGTTTTGACGTATTTACACAGTCTAATTTCCTAGCACAATTCTGATGAAGATAACGGAGTTAAATCAACAAGAAACATGACATCTTTGTGTTATGCATTTACTGACAGAATCATAGATCTACATTACCTATTCACTTGGTGTAAGTAGGTCTGCATTACAACACACTTGCTTGGAAATGTATTTCAAAAATAGTAAAGGTATCAACTGTTTCTGAAAAAGTAATTTGCAATAGCGAAGCACTGCCGAAATGAACACCTTTTGGAGGAAATTTTAGCATAATTTCCCAGTATTTTCAACAAATGCATCTTGCCATTACAGATATGGTATACCTGAAAAGCCGGGCTGTGACAATTTAATGCAAAAGCAATTATACTCTATGGCAGAAGTACTAAAAGTATTTTCCAGTGCAGGAGGAAATAGCAAAAATCCCATCATTTTAATAATTTTGCTGTTTTTTCCCCTTTAATCTTCAATACCACCTGTCAAAAAAAGCACAAGAACCAACCATATCATATGGTTATTTGGAAAATGTGAGTTATACATAAAACTTTAGCTTGTAAACCCCTGATTTCTTTTCTTACAACAATGCAGACTCCAAAGGTAATTTCAAACTTGCAACAATAAATCTGGTTTTAGTTACTTGTCTCTCACGGACCTTTTTAAAAACATGCTATAGACTCTGAAGACAACCTGTAGGGCAACAGGCTTTTGGCACTCACGAGCCAGTTGTCATGCTTTCTGATATCCTCCATTTCTTTTCACTCACCATTCTGCCAAGTTTATTCTCTTTGGTAACAAAACACTTGCTATCTGACTTCCAAATCTCAGCTATTACTGTGCTAATTCTCTGTAGCCCAACACTAGAACATCAAAAATGTGTTTAAACAACCTTAAAAGACCAAGCTTTACTTCATTTTTATGTAGACACAATTGGTTAATCTTTTAGTAACAAAAATTGTCAGAAGAAATTCAAAGCACTATTAAGCTCTTAAACATCAGCAATTTTACTTGAATGCAAAATACATTTTGTAATTTTTTTTCCCCATTCTTCAACTCACCCACTCAAAGTAATTAGATACAGCCTTTTCACTTCTGGATTTTCAGTGGCACTATGTTTTTAGCACATGTATTAAAAAACACAAGTTTTTTTAATTCATTGATTGGTTTTCTTCCTGCATTCCTCTTTCTTTCAATTTAATCTCTGCTCTTTCATTGCTAAAGGTGTGTCTGCAAGCTGAGAGTTATGAGCAAGCAGAGATGTAGCAATTCCAGTTGCACTAATAGTTTTCTGAGACAGAAATTGCTTCAGCAGAATATCTGTGTTACTTTAACATATTTCTCTACTTTCACTGTGGCTTTCTATAAAATAAAGCTTCAGGATAAGTGAATTATACTAATTACCACACACTGAAATATTGGAATGTTATTTTCAACCAACCCCCCAGTCTATTGTATAATGACCACCATTAAGAAAAGATGGAAAGATTGTTTAGATAGCAAAATAGAAGAATCTATATGGTAAGTCTTTCTTTTTCCTTTATGATGGTTAGATTTGTTTACAGATATGAAATCCCTTAAATATGTGTGTGTTGGGGGTGGAATTCTATTCTAACACAGTCCAAAAAGATTGTTGATGCTATTGCTCAGCCTGTGATAGATAAGAAATCACAGTGTTCTTTCAAAGAAATCACAAAGCTGTTACTTTAATAAGTGCACAGTGCTCATCTCTGGATGTTTGGGTTTATTTTTTCGAATATTATATGTGAATTCTAAGTGCTATTGATTTGAATTAATTGAAATCAAACAGTTGAATTAAGTTCACAGATAGGTATTCCAAGACAGATCCAAAGAGTGGCAAATATTTAATTGTATTCAATTGCACTTCTTCTTTTTTGTGAATGTTTAGATTTATCTTTTTTATGGCATTCTAAATTTATCTTGTAATTTTATCATTTTGCTTTCTTGAGCTCATAGATATTTGCCGCATATGACAGATCATGTCACGAAAGCTTTATTATTTGAAAATTTGTATTTGTTCCATTAAATTACTTTCATTACTATCTTCATAAACTGATCAAAAGTTTCAGACAACATGTGGAAGTTTAGGCATTGTGCTATTTGACTGCTCTACTCAGACACATAAATACCTAACTGACTTGGCCATTACATGAAATCAATAACGTTACTCTTACAGTCATGTTTGCAATATTTATTTCCAATATTTTCATCAGAAATAGAAACTTCTATAAGGAATAGTGTCCCAGCAGTTTCTTTCTAATCAGGATATGAGTAGGTACATGTAAACATTACAAAGCAAATTATTTTCTCACATTGCTTCTCAGTTCACGTCAATTAACTTTTATAAGGTTGGAAAAAACACTTTTGTTGTCTTGATTTTTAGGCACTTCTTTCCACTCAGAACTTCCTGATAATATGTCTCCACCTTAAAATCTTGCTCCCTTTGATAATTAAGTTCATTTACTTTGATAGAGAGCAATGACCAAACTTAGCTTTCTGTATTTCTCTGAATAGAAGATAGTGTGGAACAATTTATTAACTCTTGTTACCATTTCATTTCCATCTGGAGCAACTTGTGCTTCTTCTAAACCATTTTTAAGGGTCCTGATGGAAGAGTATCTAGATATTACATTGTGAATATGAACCAGTAATTATACCTACCACCTGGAAAATTTATCTATGCAATCTAAATTTTGTATTATGTAAGTTTTAATCTCAAACTTCTGCACGGATATATGAACAATATGAACAAGCGAAAAATTGATTATGAGAAGAACATAAAACTTATTAGTAAATTCCTCTCCTCAGGACTTGTCATTTAGAAATCAAAATGTGAAAGTTAAGTAATATGGTGTGTTTCACTTTCATTAGCTTAAATATGGGAAGGCAAAGCTTCTTTAAATGTCAAGGAAAACACACTTCGGTACAGAGGAAGATTTAAATCACTGAGAGTAAAGCAACACCATTCAGGGAAAGACAGATTCCTTGAGGAGAATTCAAGCAGATTATACATTTACAACTGTAAATGTTGTAAGTTCAGGAAAAAATAAATTAAGCAATTTAAGTTTTCCTGAATGTCTTTGGATATGAATCAATAGGTAAACTTCAAACCAGTAACTGCACAAGACACCTGGCAGGAACTAAGGAATTAAACTTTTCTTTTCTCCATAGCATTCCAGATTTATGAGCTAGTCAGTTTAACCTTTCTACTGTGAGCAGTTGACTTGACTATGAGCAGTACTGCATTGTCAGCATTCCTGACAGAAACCATTCTGGAACAGGTAGCAACATAAAGAGCTTTAATTTTTTTTCATGTGACTAAGAATTATGAATTCCTTGTGTTTTCATTGCTCATCTAAGCATACTTTGAAGCTGTTTCCACTGCATCAAAAATCAAACTGCTTAAGAATGCCTGAACCCACAAATAAAATACTTGAGGCACTAAAAAAACATAGGCACTCAAAAATTCAGGCACAGTCTACAATAGGCAATCTGGACTCTCAGGAGTATCTTAGATTCACAACATGTATTTATTAATTTAACATAACATGTTAAATGAACAAAGCTTGCAGTATCTCCCTTAACCTTTCTCTATAACCCAAAATGCAAGCAAAACAAATAAAGAAAAATCTATGTGAGATAGTGTGGTTGTAATAAGTGCTATTGACATTCTTTACCAAGAGTCTGTCATCCTTTCCCTCAGATTTTTTTTTACTATAGTTGTACTGAGTCATTTGCTCCATGGGCTTGTGATATTTAGGTCCCATGCCAACTGCTGTTCACCTATTAGGCTTTCAATGAGCACAGAACCTGAAAAAAACTAAGAGGCAGCACTGAGCCACAAGGAAATTCAAACTGCTCTGCATGCTGGAGCTAACAGAGCTGATAAAATCAAAGGATAAACTTTAAAATGAGATCATTTGAGTGCAGTCGCCTTCAGAATGTGATTTATTCTGTTTAGTTTTGTAGTGTTTTGCTGTCTGTTATTTTTCTAAAACAGATTGCTATGAATGCGAACAAACGTTTGAGAATCTCAGGGTTTTGTGATAGAGTTAAGTTCAGTAAAATAAAATTGGGCAGAATGCTTTCTATCTTGCGGTCTCAAAGTACATCACTAGGATTTATGTTGAACTGCTTCTTACAGCAAACTTAATAAGCAGGTATCATCTCATTTTATGCAAAAGCATTAAAACCAAATTCTTGTATAAATTAGTCTGAGTTGGGCCTTCTGCAGTCACATTCCTCCTCCACCTATACAGGACAACACTGTTCTTTGTGCCTCAACCACATGCACATCAAACACTAAATGAGCTGGTTCATAGAGACACGTAGAAAAGGAATCACTTTTTTGTAGGCTCAGTTTACAAGCACATCGTTTCACTCAATTCAGTCACTGCAGTCCTAAACTTCCCAAATCATGGTTAAGGCAAAAGGGAGTCTAGAAGAGGAGGTTAGGGCAGGACTGCAATGACCTTGGTTTTTATGTCAGGGGGGCTGGAACTAGATGATATTAAGGTCCTTTTCAACCCTAACTATTCTATGATTCTATATAAATTTAAATTGTCACATTGCAATGACAATTGTGCACTAAGGCACAAAGGCATATATCCCAGAACAATTCACAGACCTCCTCCTTCTGTGTCTGGTACAGAGATATTGCATGAATTGCCCATGTTCAGGTTAAAAATCTGCAGTCAACCTCAAAGATGTTGCCACGCATGCATGCTGTGGGGTCTTGAGGGACAATGAAGGCTCCCAAAGGAGTGCTTCCACTCAGTTTTCAGCCTTGTATTTTTAATTTTTTACTAATACTAATACTTTTTAAGCCTCATGGTGGGATTAAATCCAGCTGAAAACTAATTGTAAGAAAGGCATATGAGATCTTGACCAGGAAACAAATGAAGGAGGGACTAAGGCTCCTCTATTTTTCTTCTTTTTCTTATTTTTTTTTTTCACTTTTGTTGTTGACACCCACATTTAAACTGATTTAAAGCAGTTCAAATGCCAGTATCAGGATTCTGCTTTTCTCCTGAGTTGAGACTAAGGATAAAGGGACAATTAAATACAGATTTTATTCCTAAAGCTTTAAAGAATAACATTTGTCTGTCATTCAGTACATGCATCTCATCTTCGTATATGTTAGGATTTTACATTACTTTGATGCCTAATTTTAGATCACTAATTTGGACTGGGGCTGTATGACAACAGGATATTACCCCCTGCCAGGGACATTCCGTCAACCTGCTTGTCTTCCATCCAAACAGTCCAGTATCCCCTACTTCAGTAAAAGTTAAATAAAGGAAATGCTTGCTAGTCTCAGGATGAATGTGAGACACTCAGTAGAAAATGATCTAGTAATAAATTTTCTCCTTTTCATTTTCAGGAATGAGGATGAACCCACTACTGTTGAAATTCAAGAGGAGCATGATTTTAACATGTAGATTCTTTATGGAGCATAACTCATTCTAGGGAAAAAGCAGATGATACATATAACAGAACCATAGAATCATCTAGGTTGGAAAAGGCCTTTAAGATCATCAAGTCCAACCTTTAGCCAAGGGCTGCAAGGTCCATCACTAAACCATGACACTGAGGACCTCATCTACACATTTTTTGAACACTTCTGAGGGGACAGTAATTCTGCCACTTCCCTGGGAAGCCTATTACAAGTCCTGATCACCCTATCAGTGAAGAAACTTTTCCTAATATCCAATCTAAGCTTCCCCTGGTACAGCTAGAGGCTGTTACTACTTGTCCTATCGCTTGTTACTTGGGAGAAAAGACCAGCCACCTCCTTGCTCCCTCCCCCTTTCAGGTAATTGTAGAGCTGAAAGCTGAAAGACAAATACTGTCTCGTAGCACTAATAGTTAGCTAATCCCAAGGTGTTTTAGCATGCCACTGGATAGTTATAATAGATTTAGATTAGGTATTAGGAAAAGATTCTTCACTATGAAGGATGTGAGGCGCTAGAACAGGTTGCCCAGAGAATTTGTGGCTGCCTCACCTCTGGAAGTGTTCAAGGCCAGGCTGGACAGGGCTTTTAGCAACCTGTTCTAGTTTAAGGTGTCCCTGCTTATGGCAGTGGGCTTGGAACTTCAAGTTTCCTTCCAACCCTAACTACTCTGTGATTGTGTGACAACGAAACATCTTAGGAAAGTATGGATTTGAAGTAAATGTAAACCATCAGTCTCTTCTGAAACACATAAACCTACTGAAATCCCTCTTTTCAGTTTCTCCAATGCTCTCAATTCCAAATACAAACTCTCTTCTCCTTACCTTCTACCTTCTTATCTTAGGAACCCCTTCTTTTCAGCCCCCCCTTTAATGAGCATATGCAAAGTTGTGGTGATAGTTTTGAATGTGGCAGAGATTCTGTCAAGCTGAGGCTGTTTGTGATAGAGGTTAGCAAATGTTTATTCAGTTCAGTTTTCTATTCACTCCAATAAAACATAATGACTGAGGAACTGTCTGCATTGCTAAGACTAAAGGTTTGGCCTCAAAACCATTTCAGTAAACATCTTCAAACTGTGAGAAAGCAGAATCTAAATAAAAGTGTAATGGTTAAAATTTCAAATATTTTCATATGTTTTTCTGCATTTCCTAGGCAAAGAACAATCCTGGAAAGATAGAAAAGCAACAAAAATAAATAAGGCATCTGTTAACTACTGCTTTTAAGCTCTGATCTCTAACATGTGGCTCACTGGCAACATACTCTTGCAAGATCTTTTAATATGTCTTTCAGCCTCAGGACACTTGTCACTGGTCACAGGCTGACAGGCAAGTAAAGAACAGTATTGCCTGCAGTACATTTCTTGCTTCCCACTGTTGTCCACATTGCCAGTGAGAACTGAAAGTCACAGTTCTAGCAAATAAATTGAGGATATGGCTTTGCAAAAGCTGTCATCTGAACCAAGTCTTCCATAACTCGGAAGCAAGCAGAGGACAATTAATAATGTTCAATGCATGTGCGATATTGTGGGGAGTGAAGTCAATAAAATTTTAATGAAAAACAGTTTGGGAATGAGCTCTGAGGCCTTGGTGCTTGACAAGCTCTGGAAAGATGAGTTAGGGCCTTGAAGGACAGGGAAGTTTGAAAAGCAAGCCTTGGAAGGATAGACCAAGGTGTTGTTGTGGCGGGAGTTTCAGTTGACAATGTGCAGGTTGTGAGAGGGTCTGCAACATTGTGATTGGACTATTTACCAGGGGATTTTTACAGGGGCCAATGAGATTGAACATGGTATGCTTGTGCTGGTTGGGAAAGTACCGAACAAGGGGATAAAAAGGGCTCGATTATAATAAAGTGGGATTTGAGTCTCCTCATCAACTTGAGTCTGTGTCATGATATGCCACATGACATGGTTTCAGAAATTCAGAATACCATTTTAGTCAAGAAGATCCTCAATTCAAATCAAGTAAATTGAAGATCACCGAATAACTCCACTTGCTAAAGGACAATTTGACAAGAATGGTTTTAGAATTGAAATAAAACAAACAAGCAAACAAAAAAATCAACTTTTATATTTCTATGCAAAAAAAATATTATTATAGTTAAAGGCTTACTAAAAGGGAAAAAACATTATTGCTATCAAATTAGTGTTCTTTAAAAACCAATTATTTTGCCTTTTATATCTTCATTGGAAATCTATCTTGCTATAAGTCTTTT
>JAOEHX010029479.1:0-10070 GCA_025448015.1 Bolborhynchus lineola
CGGGCCGGGCCGGGGGCGGCCATGACGGGTGAGGGCAGAGCGCCGCGGGTGCCGTGGTGGGGTCGGGCAGCGCCATCTTGAGTGCGGGCAGGGCGCTGCTGAGGGGGCGCCGCGCGGCCGTGGTCGGGGGCCGCTGTGGGGACGCAGCGGCCGCTTCGTGCCCGGTTCCGTTGCTTCCCACCGGGACACGGCTGGAAAGGAGGAGGTTACATTGGTTCGTGGCCAAAGGCTGCGTTAGTCCGTGCGTGGGGCTCCTCAGCAGGGCAATGTCTCCCCGCACCATCCCCGCTGAGCTCCTCCCTGTGCCCTTGGCAGTGCTCAGGTAACCCTGCCCGCTGCTGGTGCCATGCCCTTGCCGTGCCTGGGGGAAGCTGTCCTCACCTCACCCCAAAAGCCTGCTGTAGAAGTGATAAGAGCCGTCAGCTGGCGGGGACAGGAGGGACGAGGATGCCCTGTGGGGTAAGCGGAGGGTCTCTGTGCCCCAGCCCTGCGCTGCCCAGAGCTTCCCCTTGGACCAAGCGGGCTTAACAGCAAGGTAAGGAGCAGCCCCAGCCTGCAGGGCCTGCAGAGCCTTTGTGGGGCACGGGAACGGCTGGAGAAGAAGTTATGGCATTGTGAGAGTCGCTGCTTCCCAACACGGGGCTGGCAGCAGAACAGTGCCCAGGGCTGCAGCACTGAGCCCGGGGCTCAGGTGAAGGAGAGGAGCTCTGTTGGGTGAGGCACTGAAGGGAACGGGCCTGTCATAACTGCCTGAGACCGCAGCACCGCGCAGCGTGGGTCCTGCTCTGCTCTTCGCTCAGGGCTTCGGTGCGGGGCTGAGGTCAGCAGCACTGAAAGGACGTGAGGACGACAACTGGCTTTTAAGGGAAGTTTAAAGAGCCAGAAAGAAGCCGTCTTCTTTCTGCCTGGGGCCTTCTTAAGACTATTCCAGCTCCCTCAGTTCATCCAGCAGCCAGGATTAAGCTGTAGGAAAAATACCCCTTTCAAGTGGCCGCAGTGGGACTGCGACCAGAAGCAGTCACAGTGTCCCATTTTAACTCAAGTGCAGGTAATAAAGGTCGCTCTGCCCTCCTGCAGCCACCCGCTGGAATAACACGAGCATGTGTTTCATATGGGAGCCTGTTGAAGGTGTCCAAAGGGACAGGCAGGAAGCCGTGGACATCAGTCTGAGCCCCAGGCTTCTCATGGCTCCACTCTACCTGTGGGGGATGCAGTTAAAAGGCCTCTGTTGTATCTCAGAACAACTTCCTGCTTGTCTCCTGAATGGGGTGGAGAGGGGATGGAGAAACCAACTACATCCTGCAGGAGTTAAGGCAGCTTTTGGGGATGAGCCTGCCCCACACGAGGCCCATGGGACAAGTCCTGCTTCCCTTTGGGTTTGCTGGGCAGCAGGGATGCGCTGGCAGTGCTGTACGTCAGGGCACAGGTCTGAGGGATGTGGGGAGAAGACCTGGAGGAACATTGGAATTTCCTGTGACATTCCAATATTTCACCTGTATTTCAGTTGAAAAGCTGCACCTGCAAATTTTCATTGGGAATGGGTTGTCTGAACAAAAGGTGTGTTTGGAAACACCGGAGTGGTGGTGTTGGGAAAGGGTAACTCCTGGTTCCTTTTCCCAACCTGGAGCTGCGTGTCAGAAGCCGTTCTGCATTCAAACACACACAGAGAGAACAGGATTTGTGCTCGAGTTCCAGAGGGCCTGACGCCTGCTCCAGGATGTGACACTGTGACAGATGAGCTCTCCACGGTGTAAAGTGGGGTATCCCCATGGAACACCGCAATGCCAGGGATGGCTCAAGTGCCTGGGGCTTTGCTCCTGAGTCCCCTTGGCTCCCTGTGGCAGGGCCGGCACCACTGCTCCCCCTCAGGCTCGGCCCTGAATCTTCTTTCCTAGCAGGGACTTGGACCAAACTTTTCCCTTCTCCATACTTTTTCGCTGAAGTCTCATCATTCCCCCCTTGTCCTTGCTAAATATGAGCTGATGACTCAGTTCCAAGCAACCTGATCTGTATGGCCAAGTGCAATAAACAGTCCCCAGACATGTGAGCACAGTAACAGCTATTTGTGGCCGGCAGATCTCTTCCCTCACACGTTGGCTGCTCTGAGCTCCCTCAGAGGAGCTCAAGTCACTGCCAAGTTTTGGACTGGAATTTGGGAACATTCCAAAACTGCATTATTGTCGTTTTCTTCCCCTCTTCGTTTGCACTCTGACCTGTTCACCCCAAAGAGCCCAAGTGGTCAGTCAGATGCCTCGCTGTGCCCAAGGGGCTGAGGGGGACATGAACCCCCTTTTCCTGCAGAGCTGGGGTTCACCTTAGCTTGTTGCTGCGTAGGAACCTCTATCAGCGCTGCTGGGACTTGATCCAACCCCATCTGACGTGGGCTTGAGTCAGGAGAAACACACCCTGTGATCGCTGCCTCGCTCTGTCTGGAGTCTGTGTCAGCCCAGGCAGCAGAGCAAGCACGCCCCACATCCCAGGAACCAGTGGGTGCTCCCAGTTCCCCAAGGCAACCACCCCAAATCCCAGTCCTCTTTTATCACAGCGCTGGTACTGGTTGAGAGTTGAGGATCCCCTCTTGCAGTCATGGCCCTCAATGCCTTTCACACAGGCCTTGGGAGGCAGTTTCCATCCTTCCTTTGGCCTGACCCAAAGAGTACTGAGTCAGTGGGAGGTTTCCTTTTGTTTCACTGAATGTCAAAAAGAGCAGCAGGGCGCCTGCACCCCTGCTCCAGGGCTCCTCACCTCTCCTTTCTCCCCAGGTCCCGTTGTGGTTCTACCAAGATGGCCCCCAAAAAGAAAACCCCCAAGAAGCCCAAGGTGGATAAAGAGGCTGCATCCATCCCCCCGCTGACAGCAGAAGAGGCTTTGCTAGATGTCCAACACCTCAATCACTTGAATAGTCTGTACGACAGCGGCTCCAACGGCTTCCACTGCACAGCCACAGAGGTCGAAGCCCTGGAGCATGGAGCCAGCCTTCTGGAGGGGATGAACCAGATGCGCCAGAAGCGGTTCCTCTGCGACCTCACCATCGCCACCAAAACAAAGTCCTTCGAGGTGCACAAACTCGTCCTGGCTTCCTGCAGTGAGTACTTCCACCGCCTGCTGCAGAGAGACCCTCAGCTGCACCGTGTGGAGCTCCACGACGCGGCCCCGCTGGGCCTGGCCACCACCATCACCTATGCCTACACAGGGAAGCTGAGCCTCTCGCTCTACACCATCGGCAGCACCATCGCTGCAGCCACCCAGCTGCAGGTGCCGGCGCTGCTGAAGATGTGCAGCGACTTCCTCATCCGGGAGATGGCTGTGGAGAACTGCGTCTACATCACCAACATCTCGGCCAACTTTGGCCTCAACCAGGTAAAAGATGCCACACGGAAATTCATCCGGGAAAACTTCCTGGAGTTCTCCCAGACTGACCAGTTCATGAAGCTCCCCTTCGATCAGATCAATGAGCTGCTGCTGGACGACGGGCTGCAGATACCCAGCGAGGTTGCTGCCTTCCAGATTGCTGTCAAGTGGCTGGAGTTTGACCCGAAACGGGTCCGGTATGCTGCTGACCTCCTGAGCAACATTCGATTTGGCACCATCTCAGCTCCAGACTTGGTCAACCATGTGCAGCCTGTGCTACGTATGATGCAAGATCCACAGTGCCACAAGCTCCTCGTCGATGCTATGAATTACCACCTACTCCCCCACCAGCAGAACAGCCTTCAGTCTCGGAGAACCAGGATACGGGGAGGCCAGAGGGTGCTTGTCATAGTTGGAGGTCGTCCAGCATTGACTGAGAAGGCTCTGAGCAGGGAGCTCAGCTACAGGGATGCAGAGGGAAACTGGCACAAGCTGACGGAGATGCCAGCGAAAAGTTTTAACCAGTGTGTGGTGGTGATGGATGGATTCATCTACATTGCGGGTGGGGAAGACCAGAACGATGCCAGGAACCAGGCCAAGCATGCTGTCAGCAGCCTGAGCAGGTAAGACAGGCCCCATGTGGCCAGGCAGGGGGTTCAATCCAGAGCCAGCCTCAACCCAGTCTGGTTTGCCTGGGTTCATTTTAGGGTCTATTTACTCCCTTTAAGATTCCCATTGCCCTTCAGGCTCTTTTCTTCACCTCCATGTCTCTCTTCAGTATTTAAATGACCAGGTTTGTTTCCTAAATCCCCATAAACCTGTCATTGGATCCCCAAGGGATTACTACTCAAAAAGAGGAGTAACCACGGCAATCTGACACGCAGTATTTGGTTTGCAACAGAAATCTGACCTCCCCAGTGGCTCAGCCACCGCAGGCTCCACACGCAGTGTCAGTGTCAACGCTGCTTGAGGCCAGCCCTGCGTGGCTGCTGATCACCTCACTTCAGCTGGGAGCTCCCATGGGCTCTTTCTCCTGCACCAAGGGAGGTTGAAGGGACCCACTGACTTCTTGTTTCTGGCCAGTAGCTTATCTACCTTCTCCAGCCTGGGGCAGTCCGTGTGGCGTTGTTCTGGGTACCTGGCAGTTCCAGTTGCACCTGCTGTCTCATGGGCACACAGGAACCAGTTTCTTGTCATGTGCCTGGCTTTGGCCTGGAGGGTGGGCAGGGAAGGCTTGTCCCTGGTTCTACCTGCCAAGACCCAGTAGAGGGAACAGCAACACACCTCAGACCTATAGTGTCCTCCATTTCCAAGCCAGGCTAGAGCTGTGGTGGAAGGAGCACTGCTGGGCCATCCCAAGAGTTACAGCAGCGATGCCAGCAGACACAGGCAGGATCTGGTCCTGTGCAGTGCTGTCATCTCCATCTGCACTGCCCATCAGGACGGGATTTTACTGCTGGAGAAGCAGAGAGGCTCTTGAGAGCACCAACTGCCTCCCCCAAAGGCAGGTGCCTGGTAGGCCCCCCCTCTCCCTGTGCCTCTGAAGCCAGTCCTGGGCAGACAGATCTCCTTCGTCCCCAGGTACGATCCACGCTTCAACACATGGCTGCACCTGGCCAGCATGCAGCACAGGAGGTCACACTTCAGCCTCAGTGCCTGCGATGGGCTCCTCTACGCTGTGGGAGGGCGCAATGCCGAGGGCCCATTGGCATCTGTGGAGTGCTACGTCCCCACCACCAACAGCTGGCAGAGCAAGACGAGCCTGGAGACACCGCGCTGCTGCCACGCCACCACCGTCGTCGATGGCAAGCTCCTGGTCACCGGCGGCTACATCAGCCATGCCTATTCCCGAAGCGTGCTCTGTTACGATCCCAGCACCGACTCCTGGAGGGAGCAGGCAATGCTCAGCACCCCCCGGGGCTGGCACTGCGCGGCCACCGTGGCCAACCGAGCCTATGTACTGGGTGGGAGCCAGGTGGGTCCCCAGGGCGAGCGGGTGGATGTGATGCCCGTGGAGTGCTACAGCCCGGTCACGGGGCAGTGGAGTTACATGGCACCGCTGCCCACAGGGGTCAGCACAGCCGGGGTGGCTCTGCTGGAGGGGCGCTTGTGCCTGGTGGGTGGCTGGAACGAGAGTGGGAAGAGGTATCAGAAATGTGTTCAGTGCTACAACCCTGACCTCAATGAGTGGGCTGAGGACAAGGACCTCCCTGAGGCCACTGTGGGTGTCTCGTGCTGCACCATCACCCTCCCACGCCCCCCGAGTTCCAGGTCTCGGGCCAGCTCCGTGGGCTCGGCAGTGGCCAGCACGTAGAGCCCTGGGTGCCACGTGGCTTACGCCAGCAGCTAGGGAAGGAAAGAGAGCTCAGAGGTGTGGGGTAGCTGCATCAGGAGGCACACTGGTGTCTGGAGTCACTGCAAAGCCTCAGACACTCTTGTTCCATCACGGCAAGTTTGGAACACTCTAGAGGAGCGTCTTCTGAGCTGCGCATCCCCATCCCGCAGCTGAGGCAGGGGTTACTCGAGCAGGGCCGCTGAGCACCAGGGCCAACACTCTCAGTTTTGTTCCGGTCTTTGCACAACACAGTGAAATAATATCCAGGAAGCCAATGCACCATGAAGGGAACCCCAATGTGCCATGATGTCAAGACAAATGCTTCAGCAAAGCAGGCTGCTTTCACTGCTCACCACAGTTAAGTTCTCATGCAGGAACTGATCTTCCCCTGAGAATTCCCACCTCTCTCTCGAGTTCACCTCAAGCATGGAGCTACACCACAGCAGTACACCATTCCCATTCAAATTCCACTTCCCACTGTGTGTATCAGCATGCACAGCACACGCTGCCCTGTGTGTCTTGGAGCAGGCTCCATCCTGAGCAGCGCTGGCAAACTTCCCTGCTTTACAGCTGCAAATAGGCTTAAGAAAGGAAGGGCCTGGTCTTTGAGTTAACACTGCACAGTGACAGGTGGAGCGTGTGCAGACTGCCATGGAAGTGAGTTTGCCCCTTAATTTTTTTACTGTAGCTTTTCAGTGCAAGGTGCAGGAGAAAACCAAGCACTAGAGGAGAAGCAAAGGGTGTTCCTGAACGCCACTTGTGTGAGCTGCCCTGTCCTGCAGGGAGTTTTCTCTTTAAACAATAAAGACCATTCCTTTGCAGGGGAGAGCTGTCTGGCTGGGTAATTACAGCAGTGTTAAGATCACACGTGAAGCATTTTAACCAAGAAGCTAATCTCTTGGGGATTTTAATTGCTTCAGGATTTCTGGAACTCATTAAGAGCACTGTCATCTGTGGGGCAGAAACAACTCCCCCAGCTGCAGAAACAGGCACTTGGGTCTCACACCACCCAGGACAGCAGATGGGCCCCAGGGTTCTGCTGGCTGATCCCAGCTGCCCCTAGTGCCATAGGGTTTGAATCCCAGTTTAGAGGCACCATGAGCCTCAACTCAGCCCCTTTCATAGAGCCCTCAACCACACTTTGGCTTTACAGCTCTGCTTTACTAAGAGTGTCCATGCGCTGTTTCCTTGGGAAGCCAAATAGTTCCAGAGCAGCCAGGTTTCTCCCACTGACCTGGACTCCCTCATTCCCTAGGAGCCCTCAGCACTGCAGGTTGGTCTGTTGAGGACTGGAACCAGCACTGACTGACTGCAGTCCCCTCAGGTATTCAATCCCCCAAAACTCCCACTGAACTCCAGTAGTCGAAAAGCATGTTGTATTTGTTTTCTTCTTTCTACACTCACTTTCAGACTCCAAAGTTCTACGTTATCATCTGTACAGCTGGACACAAAGTAGAGAAAGCACGACACACCTACACCACTTACTCCTGAGAACAGCATGTTCCCTTCATGTCCACATCCTTCTGCTTCCTTTGGAGTGAGTGCCTCTTGCTCCCAGCAGCCTCCCAGCTCAGGAGGAGCCCCCACAAAATTCACAACAGGAGACAGAGCTTAGAAAAATTTATTTGCCTTTTTTTAGTAACAGGAACTGCTCATTTACCAGGAAGGATGATGCCATCATACTGTGAGGGAAACAAAAGACAGAAGCAAGTGAGAATGTACCACCAGGGAGAGGCACAGTGCTGCTACGCAGGAAACTGAGTTGCCACATTCATCCCAGGCCAGGCAAGAGAGACATGAAACACCAGCTCTCTGCAGCCAGCTGCGTTGCCCGTGTGCTGGTGACTTCCAAGGAGGGGACAAGCACTAACTCTGCTCAGCAGCCCAGTGAAGCAAGCAGCCCACCCACCCCTCACAGGCAGATCTGACCAAACTACATTCATCCCTTTTACAGTCCAAAGATACGGGCCCTGAAGGAAGCTACACCACAGCAAGCAGAACCACTCTGCAGGAGCAGGGCGGCACCCTCCCTGCGCAGGGTACAACGCAGGTGTAGGCAAAGCCTCCACACAGACCGTCCAATCCCTTCCACCTTTGGAAAAGCACCAGCAATTCCCATCCGAGCATTTCCAGCCAAGCACTCAGTATCTTCCATTCACTGGCCAGCCTGGGTCAGAGCTGTGCACAGATAAACCCAGATAAACTCATTTCGTTTGGCCTACTCCACCCTCCAAGTCCAGCAGCTGAGCCAGGAGCTGTGTCAGACAAATCCTAACCCTGCCTCACCACTCCTGATCCACACACATTAAACACCTCCAAACAACACCTGAGAGATTTACACGAGAGCTGATACTCCCCCAGCTCTGCTGCTGCACCTGCTCTATCGGTTCAGCACACACGAGAGAGGCATGACCAGCACTCGCACCCGAACACAGCCCCTACTGCTGCAGAGCAGCAAGAATCGACAATAAACAGTGATGTCGGTCTCCTCCTGCACAGTGACTTGCTCCTTGCTCGGAAGCTCTTGGGACACAAAGTAAAGCTGGACTTTACCTTCTGCTGGAACCAGCGCATGGCTTCCTCCTTCCCAATTCTGTGCTTGGCTCCGATGTTGCCAGTCCTGCGCTTCTTGTCAGCGATGCTGAAACCAGGCCTGCCCAGCACCTGCCCCGAGAGCAGACCCACAGCACTGCTTTATTCTGCCAGTGATTTTCTTACACCTCACAGTTTTTTAGGCTGGAAGGCTGCAATTTCCACCTCAGTAACATCTCATTGTCCGATTCACATTCAAAACCGAGAGCGTTATCCTTGACGTACATATAAGATTACAGGCAGGACCCCTGGGGTGTGCAACTCAGCACAACTGACTTGGAGAAACTAAAGTGAGTGTGGAAGATCCATACCCAGATGCTCCAGAGTACAGACCCACTGGCTAGCACTGCTAACAGGGGTGGAACTGCTTCCCTCTGCTTCAGACATTGAACATGAGGCACAGCACAATGGAACGCATGAGACCCACCAGCCCTCCCACAGCAGGGAGCCTTCCAGCAACAGCCATCCTTCTGCCTGCATTCCCAAAGCCCCTGCTGTGCCTTCCTCCCCCAAACCCAGCACAGTGTCTTCAGTGCTACTTCAGGAGTACACATACAAGCAGCAGCTCTTCCTTCTGAAGAGGCTTTGTGTGACACATCATAAACCTGGAATTTTACAGCAGGCCCTCTCAGTTTACACTGGATTATTCTGGCATTCTCTGGCACCATCCAGAGCTGGGCAGCAGGTTCACATCAGCCAGTTACTGTTCTAGGTTCCTTCTAGAGCCTTCACACAAGCCCAGTGGCTGCAAGGAAGCGGGGAATACGCACCACGTAAAAGTCCAAGCCGTAGATACCAATGCTGGGATCGTATTTAATCCCCAGGTCAATGTGCTCCTGGATTCCAAAGCCAAAGTTCCCGGTGTCTGAGAAGTTGTTTTTTCTCAGCTCGTATTCTCGCACCTGAAACAGTGATTGTCAGTCACTATTTCATCCTTGACTGCAGAGCAGCAGTCCTGCGTGGTCTACCAACTGCCACCATCCCAACTCACTTACATGCTACTGCATCTTTAGCCCTAAGGTTTTACTCCCAAAGTCTGCTCATAAATAAGTGCAGCAGAGACAGAACTCCAGAAGAAAGCAGAAACCACACCAATTCACTCTTAAAAACGGATGGAAGAGCAACCAGAGTAATGGTGCAAACACAGAGGTCCATGTCAGGGTGTATCTGTGACTGACTTGTCACCAGGTCAGCTACAACGTTTCAAAGCACACATCTCTTCATCTGTGACCGATTCAGTTTTGTTCTTTCCCAAATCAAAGATCCAGACCAGCCAAATTCTTACCTTCAAGCCCTTCTCCAGAATCTCCTCTGCTTTGGCCCCACGAACCGTGCAATGAACAGCAATCTTCTCATTCCTTCTGATTCCAAAGGATCGCACAGTGTATCGTGCTGTAAGCAGCAACAACTACACTTAGAGGCTATTCCACAATTCCCACCCAGGGAATACATAAATAGAACCATAGAACAGTCAGGGCTGGAAAGGACCTGAAGCTCAGCCAGTTCCAACCCCCTGCCATGAGCAGGGACACCTCACGCTAAACCATGGCACCCAACGCTCTGTCCAACCCGGCACTGAACACCACCAGGGATGGAGCACTCACAGCTTCCCTGGGCAGCCCATTCCAGTGTCTCACCACCCGCACAGTAAAGAATTTCTTCCTCAGATCCAATCTAAATTTCCCCTGTTTCAGTTTGAACCCGTTACCCCGTGCCCTATCACTACAGTCCCTAATGAAGAGTCCCTCCCCAGCATCCCTATAGCCCCCTTCAGACACTGGAAGGCTGCTCT
>JAOEHX010029482.1:0-11908 GCA_025448015.1 Bolborhynchus lineola
GGCTTAAACCACGACAGTTCTTTTAGGAGGGGGAAGTGAATGAACAAACTGCATGGCTGATTTACAGCTTAAACCACGACAACATCTCAGATGCCTATTAGGCCTTCAGCTAATCTTTAATACACTCTTCCTTCCGCTGAATTCCTTGCATATGAAATTATTCCACCTAAGTACCAAATTTTTCAGATGTTGCATAGTTTACCCCATAAGAAATAATCCACAATATGTCCCTACCTAATGAATTTTATGTTGTTTTTTCTTCTAAGGTAAGTATGGGAAGTATAAGTAAATAAGGTCTTGAAAATCTTGAGGAAATACAGGAGTTGTCACACAAGACAGGCCTGTGGGTATGGGAGAAAAAAAAGAAGGAAGGAATTGGATGCATGCAAATGCACAGAAGTGAGGTTGAGAGCATTGTATGCATAAAAAAATAAAAGGGTAAGAGAAAGGGATTTAGACACACAGTTCATCTCTGACAACCAAAGTGTCTGGCAATTTGTCATGAAAACTTTCAAGGAAACACTTTCTTTTGAAGCCTGAGAATAATGGTGCCGGTTATACAGGGAAAAGATAAGAAAGGAGTGAGTGGATTTCCAAATTATTGGCGTAAAGGCTGGAGGAGCCAGGATCGGGTGCTGAAATCTTGTAAGCAGTTCCCTGACCAATTACCTGGAAGCATTCTAAATGTCTGCCTTAGTTTCTCAGGGGTGTGTATCTTTAAACAGGGATGCTGCTGATGGTAGTGATGAAGGCCAGATGTCATCTGGTGTGAATGTAGATGCTCCTGGCAGAGCTAAGTCTTCTCATGAAAATGAAGACCCACCTGATGATGAACTAGATGAATATGATTTGGAAAATTATGATGAAGAGGAATGCACAGGTAACAAAATTTTAATGTCAGATATGCAGTATAAGTGAAGAGCCTTTTCATTTTTTCGTTGTACTTAAGACATTTGTATCCTAAAACTACACAGGTCTGTTTCAAATGCTGGAAATCCACATTTTTAGTAATCTGTCCTGGTTTTGGAAATCGTTTAGCGAGTGAAGCCCTTGAGCGTTTCCCTCCCTGATGCTTGAACTGAGAGCATGTCAGAAAGATTACCGCTCCCCCTGCTGTACTGCTGAAGCAGAGCAGCAGAAGTCCCCCAAAGCACTAAGCAATTTACCTTACTGAGGTTCTTACATTTGGAACTTGGAAGTTAATTTAGCCTACTCCTTTTTTACAGTAAAGGTAATACAGGTGTTGGTACAGGAGTTTCTAACTTCACGTGTCATTGGCATGTATTAAAGATGTTCTGAAATTCCCACCTAGGTGATCTCAAACTTGGAGACTCCTTGGCTACCCTTGCAGTGTATGGGAGTAATGATAATGATCCTTACATCACTCTAAAAACCACTGTAAGTATTATAAAAATGTTAAACATCTTAAAACAGCATAAACTTGAAAATCAGTTACATTTTCCATGCTGCCTCAGGGTCTGTAAGTGCTTGCAGTCCTTTTCCAAAGATGTGCCAGATTTTTGATCAGATGGAACTCCTTTTAAAGTTGCTTTGTGCAGTCCCCTCTACACATGCTTTTTATGTTTGAGTCAGCTGTTATGTGAAACTTGCTCATTATTTAACCACACAGTTCTGTGTGTGGTGTGGTTTGTCACCTGTCTAGTAGGACACAGAAAATGCTTGAAGAAGTTACAAATCTCAGGACACTATTGACCCAAATTTTAAAACTTCCCAGACAGCAAGACTTCTACACCTTCCACCAGCTTGTGGAAGAAACCAAACTAAGGTAGATTCAGGCTGACTGTCAAATTAGAGGTATGGCATGAAAAAATATGTCCTTGTTAAGCATATATGCCTGCCATACTGTGTAGTTAACTGCTTCTGCCTGTGTTAGTTTCCATCAAGTATCAGATGGGGAACATCTTTGCAGGAGCTGGATTTGTAAGAACTCTGCAGGGAGTGAAGAAGTCTCTGGCAATAGTTTAACACAAGCTAACTGCGTCAGCAGTGCTGTCCTGTTATGCAGCCTGTTTGTCTTTCTCTAATGAATGTCAGTACTGCCATGGCTAGGATATTTGGTCCTCCTCAGAAAAGACAGGGAGCAATTCCAGAGACTATCCCACATTTTAGTTCAGAAGGATAGATTGCAACTTGCAATTGACTTAATTTAGATGGAGAAATCACATGAATTAGTTGCAAGATGAGGTTGCATGAGAAGAGTCAATGTAACATAGAGGAATCAGGAGAGACTATGGTCATCTGGGTCATGGTAAAGGTATAGGTGAATTTTTGGGACCTCTTGTAAGCATAAAGATTTTTCTGAGTGCTATCCTTTTTTATACTATTTTGGATTCTTTAGAAAGCTAGTAAGATTGAAAGAAAAGAGGAGCTATAGGTTTCTACTGCAACATCTAGTTTGTGTGTCAGGGGACTTTATTAAATGTGTGTTCTTGGACAAGAAGTTGTTATGGTAATTTCATATACTTTAACAAAGCTCAAGGAGGAAGGTGTAAGTCTTACCTTTAAGATGGGGTCACTTTCTGTGTGCATTTTGAGGCACTGTGTGTTTTATCTGTGTTCCAGTGACTGCTGATGATTTTTCTTGTTCCTGTTTAGCAGTAGAGGAGAGAAATGCTTTAAAAGTGATTTTTATCGTCAGAGGTATTTGCACAGGGCTTCAGAGAGAGTATGAGCTGCATATATTCTATGTCAGAAAAGCTAACTTTCTTCCAGACAGAAAGAGTGTTCATCTTTCTCTTGGGCCTTTCTTGCTACACTCAAGTCCATTCTTCAGGTTCTGAAAGAGAGTACTTTTTAGTCTTTAACATGCATTTTATATTGTCTTTTGGTATTTACTGCTAGTACTGTTGAAGGCTAAGTGTTGTGTAACATTAAGTTGATTAATTCAGAGAAGCGGAGGAGCTGATAAAATTCAAATATTGAAAAGATGCTTGCAGTGAATAAAAAAGAAATTAAAAAGCTTGCAACAAGTCCAAAAAGTCTTGTATGTGTTGTATATTTGAAGGATGGTACTCTCTGTAAGACTGTTGACTTTTATGTACAGTTCTTAGTTTTCCACTAACAAATATTCCCTGAGTGCCTTCCATTCCTCAGTAACAATGAAAATTAGATGAGATGTTACATCTGTTCTGGTACAACTGAATGCCCAATATAGCTGTAGGCAGCACTTTTTTTGAAAGATTTTCCATAAAGTAGACAATGCTTCAGTGCTCTTGGAATTGCTTCCTGGATGTGAGGAGCAGTTATAGTATGCTTATTGTGTAAAATGATGTTACACTATATAAATGCTCAAGGCATGAGAGCACAAGGGAAATAAGCTGCATGTGTGGGCTGCTGGCAGTGATTTTCTTTTCAGCAGTGGGCTGCATCATGGTAGCCTCAAATTATGGTTTCATATTTGATAATTAAACATCTCTCTAAATCCACCTAGGTCCACATAAACAGTCCTTCAGTCTATATAATAACTATCTAATTTCCCATGATTGAGTCTGTTTCCTGCCTTTCTTTGTTTACCACTGTAGGATGGCTTTAGGCGGGTGGGCAGCAGGGTGCTGGGGTTTTGAGTATTTTCAGTTATAGTTAAAAATCATTACTGATTCGTGTGTAGTTTTGTGCATTTATGTGCTCTGTTTAATATCCATTGATCTCCTTTTTGCTGTTCAGGATCAATATGAAGAGGAAGACTTCTTGATTAAGCCCACTGACAATCTTGTCCTTTGTGGTAGAGTTGATAAAGACTACTGTAGTTTGGAGGTCCATGGTAAGTAACATAGGATTTGTTCTTTAGAGTGAACCTAGGGAGTATGTCTCCCCTAGCCTGTACCATATGGCTCTGTAGAAGGGGGAGATGGCTGGCTTTTGGAAGGTTCTTTTTCTCTTCATCTGCCCTGCGCGTTTTGTCATCTTTCCTATGTCATGGTGCTTTAGCCACTTTCCCGGACTTGAGTATTTCATGTGATGGTATTGTTGTTTAGAGGATAGTGTGTCTTTTCAGCTATATAGCATTTGCTTTTTTTATTTCATTTCTAATGACACTTAGAAAATACTATGGCATTTTTATTCCCTGAACATAACGATCTTTCTTCCAACTCATGCAAGCTTCCTCTGCTGGCTTGCTTCTAGGAGTAGAAGAATCAACACCTTTATCATCATAGTTTTAGAAGAGATGATCCTTAATGAGTTCTGAATACCACTTGTTCTAGGGATGGTGTTTACAAATTTTATTAACTGTGTAATTTTCCCAATATATATTTACAAAACAATAGCATAGGCTTCTGCTGTTTGTAACGTAGGGTGGCCCTGTCTTAGTTAGCTACTAAGACTGCTTAGTTAACTGAAGACTTCAGTTAGTATTTGAACATCTGTCACATGCACTTAAAAATGGCACAGTGATTCTATGTTTGTGATGATACCGTGTTATTAAAATAATTAATGGATTTCTCTGCTATCCAGTAAGTAAATTCTTTTTTTCTAAGGAAAAAAATAGCTGGCGAAAGGGAATGCTGTGTTTAGTATATGGTTGCTTTACCAAAAGTCTTCCTGTAACTCAGTCAAAACCTGCTAAAGGTAACTTCTGACTTCTTCAGCTTTCTCTGATTTGCAAACTGTTTTGTCTTTTACCTTCAGTTCCCTTTTGATTTCCTCTTGAATTGTTTCTGGTTGTATCCTAATGTAGCGAGTGTTGGATATGGAGCATCAGTTTTGGAGTAGTGCAGAAACAAAAGAGTGCAGTGTGCTAGGAGTCAAGTGTCTAAGCTTTGCTGAAGTTGTCACTTCTTTGTCTAAAGTACACATGAGAATGTTTGTTTGTTTTGTGTAATTCACAGGCCATAAAGTTAAATAGGCATAATATTAGTAGTTGGAGGCACTGGCCTCTATGCTAAAACTCTGAAAATACTGAGTTCATACTAGAATGTAAATTTACATTCCAGGTCTCTTTGACAATTTAGCTTTAGCTACGTCTGCCTTTTGCGGAAGTGAACTGTTCATAGTTGCTTACTTTTCTTCACTGATGTCTTGTACGTCTTTAATTCTTTTTCAGTTTATAATCATGAAGAGAACTCATTTTATGTACATCATGATATTATCTTGCCTGCTTACCCTCTGAGTCTGGAGTGGCTGAATTTTGATCCTAATCCTGATGAATCAGTAGGTAAATTACAAAGGATACTGTAAATGTCCATTTGTTTTAGTAATACAATCGTCTTAGTGATGCTCCCATAACAAGTGATTTTACTAAAGCACTGCCCTTATTACAAATAATTAAGTTATTGTCAGATAGACCAGAGCAAGCTCTTTTCTAATTTGCTTTATTTTCTATTTGCAAATGAAAAGTTGCTTTTGTTCAAACTCATTGTGGCCAATTCAGTTGATTAACTGTAAAACACAGTGAAATTTATATATATTTATGTATTCAGTAACATTTTCCTGTGTTTTGCACATTTTTTTTTTTCCAGTAGTACAGGGAATATAGATTTTGTTGTTTCTTTTTTCACAAAAAAATAAACCAAAACATGTGGAACTTTGTACAGCTTCTTTGGACAGTTACTTGTACAGAAGGAGAAGGAGAGCAAGTAAATTCTTTTCTGGCAACATCTGCTGTCAGTTGATATTTTAAAATTGCTCCTAGTCAGTTATAAGCATCAAATATGTACAAATGGAAGATTCTGGCGCATAAGTATAAATTTTACTTAATCAAAGAAATAAGCAACAGCTGGATTGCCAAATATGCTGTTTCATAGTTCTAAATAAATGTGGTTGCATTTGGGTTTCTGCTTGTAGGAAATTATGTTGCAGTGGGTAACATGACCCCAGTTATTGACATTTGGGACCTTGATGTAGTAGAATCCTTAGAACCAGTCTTTTCTCTTGGAGGAAAGAAGGAGAAAAAGAAGAAAAAGAAAGGGAAGAAAGTAAGTATTGCAAAATGGTTTATCTAAATCATAGATAAGTGGGTTTAATTCAGTCTGTCATGTTGGAAGATGGTATGTAGATAGGTTGCAGGAAATAATGTCATGGTCATCAGCAGTAGGTTAAAATTGGTATTTTCCTGTGACTCAGAGTTGAAAAGGCATTGAGCAATAAAGGGCAAGGTTTACATTAGTAGAATACAGTTACTCAGGATTCACCTTGTTAGCTTTATCTGTCTAAAATTTAAGCATATTTCAAGATAGTCATAGAAATTGAGGTGAAGGCATGGAGGCACAACCTGAGAATGGCTGAGTTTCTCTTTGTGGTCTACAGAGAAAATCTTAACCACCAAAGAGGAAGAGGGAGGTTGAGACTGGATGCTAAGTTATGTGAGGTGAATCTGATCCTTATTATATGCCAGAATGTGCTATGATTTATCCAAATCCTTTGGTATGTGAAGCAAGTATGAAAGATGACATCACTTAAATTCGCTAGATTTTGTGTGCAGTAGATGCTTCGGGGAATGCTTAAAGATTCCCTAGAGTAAATAGGGAATGTGGATGCTAAATATATAGCTAATCCTGGTTTCCCAAACGACGGAGCACTACAGTGTTAGTCAGATAAAGAAGCTTTATTAAAGAACCTTACTGTCATTGTGAAGGGGGTTGACTACTGCAGCTCTCAGACCTATTAGATTTAAATATAATAGAGAAAATATCCTCAGAAGGGTAATTTGTTCTATGAAACTTGCTTCTGAAAATTGCTGAGTTGTCAGAGTTGCCAGAGTTGCTGTTGAAGACATCATTCATAAATGTTACCTCAGTTTCAAATGCTCATTGTTCTCTGTATGGATAATTAAAGCCTGGAATTAAGAGGAGAGGAATGGAGTGAGTTATGGGTGGTTTCCAATTGCTGCCTTTGAAGCTTTACCATTTTAAGTTAGAAATTGTAGGAGCTGTCAGTTACAAGGATTTAAAGCTCAGTTAATTTGAAAGAATGAAAGGGAACTGCCAGGAGTGTATAGAAAGATGCTGAAGAAGTTGCACATTATCTGGAGACAATGAATTTTCTGAAGAGACACTTCTATCAAAAATCTTGTTGCAGCAACTGAGAGTAAAATAAAATACAAAGTTGTTTATGAAGGTATTAAGGAATTTATACTAGTGTGTTATAATGCTTGACTTCCATTGGAGCTGTAGTTTTCAAAAGTCTTATTTATTTTGTATCTACGAACAGAGTTTATCTTCAGAAGAGACAGTGAAAGGACATACTGATGCTGTGCTTGATCTTTCATGGAATAAACAAAGCAGGTAAAAGAATACTTGAATAACAATAGAACCAGAGGGCTGCCCTCATCTGTGCTGATCTGCCAATGACCTAAAACACTGTTTCAGGAGATAGTAGTAGATTTATAGAAGGGAAGTCCTTGCTATGTTCTTGGGGTTTTTTCCCTCTGGTTTTTGCCCCTGAGCTGTGGACAGGAAAGGTAATGTAAAAGCCATAATAGCACAGTTACAAAAATGCTTCTGACCTTTGCATTATCCTAAACAGAGACAATTCTTTGTTGCCTGAACAAACTAACAATGAAGTGCTGCTACTGAAGCAACACAAAGCTGACCAGTCTTGGGTAAGGGGTCAGGGGCAATGTGATGACTGAAGTAAAGATGCTGCTGTTTTTATCAATAAGGTATTTAGCAGTCCAGCTGTCAGAGGATCTTAAGCGTGGGCCTTGAAACTTGAAAGAACTTCTTCCTTATATCTAACCTGAACTTCCCTGTTTGAGTTTGAACCCATTGCCCTTTTTCCAATTGGTACAGTCCCTGATGAAGAGTCCTTCTCTGGCATCCTTGTTGACCCCCTTCAGATACTGGAAGGCTGCTATGAGGTCTCCACACAGCCTTCTCTTCTCCAGGCTGTAGTCAACTCTGTGTAGTCCTAATGGGCAGGTGTAAGCCTTCATTTGTGATGATTTTTATCTAGATACTGAAGGAGGATACACCCATAGACATGCAGTAAACGTACATAGATTGCACTCTTCATTTACAGTGCTTTTCCTATTGTTCCTAAATTATACACGCGTGCACAGTATGGCAGTGATCTTTCTGTCTTACGGAAGAGTAGTTTTCACGTACATAGAAGTGATTGTCTGGTGATAATATAGAGACAAGTCATAAAAATTAGAGCTACAATAATTAAGTGTTTGGAATGTCTAATTCTGCAGTGGGCTGAGTTACAAACTCATTGCTACTGGTAGATCTTTCAGGAAATTAAACCAGCCTTGAAGTAGGAAGCTTATAGGCCAAACAGTAAATTCCTTGGAGCAACTTGTATTTAAGTTTTTTTTGTTTTTTTAAGCAAGATATACGTTGCAGGTCTGTATAAATAACTCTCTGCCTGTATGTCATAATGTTGCTACTGTAAAGTGTTCTCATAGCCTTCACTATGCATTTTCTTAACTTTTCCTTATAACGTTTGGAAGAACAGTGTTTCCAGGAGGATGTTAGCTCTTTCAGTCCATAACACTTCATTAATATACAAAGAATAAGGTGATGGGGGAGCAGTTTTGATCAGAAACAACATGTTGAGGTAATAAATCAGGCTTTAAGAGCAATAGTAGTTGTACTGTGTATTTGACAGGCCTTTGGGAATGTTTTGAGGGTTTTTTTCTGATTAAGATTCTATACTGCATGTTTATTGCTCTTAACACGGTCAAATTTAAGTTGAAGTAGGGGGTCTGTACACTAACTAGTATCTTAGTGGTTCCTTTTTGCATTCTCAGAAGGGTGTACAGTGTTAAGTCTTCAGCAGGTAGATGAACACTCAGCTATTAGCAAAATATTATAAAATCATTTTTTTCTGGCACTTGGCTGTATGTGTATGTAAGCAAGGCTAAGTTGCTAAGGAAAGGAAATGCTTAAAAGCCTTTCTCACTTCATTTTGTTCAAGAAATCTTCCAATAAATGATATTTTAAGTGGTGTCAGGGGGGAAATACAAGCAAAACTGTCAGTGTTGTTACTGTAAGTGTTAAATAATGTAATATAGTCTGTTTGTAGTCTTTACTTGTAACTTAGAATTACCTTCAGGGAATTATCTGTCAGGCTTGAGAAATACAGTCTATAGTCCAGAGCATACTTGATCTTGGAATCAGGCTCTGTATGTATTTTGGACTTTTGACCATTTGTTTGAATCTGTATAATGATATTTGAAACTTGTTTCTTGATCCGCTATCAGGAATGTTTTAGCAAGTGCATCTGCTGACAGTACCGTGATTTTGTGGGATATGTCTGTGGGTAAACCAGCAGCCAGCCTGATGCTACACACAGACAAGGTAAGTAATAATTGCTGTGTTTCTTGCACTGTAAAATACAGAGAAAAAATAACAGCAGTTTTTCATTAACTGCTTGGCAGTGAACCCTTAGGACTACAATTCTGTGCTTTTCTAAGAACTGTGCAGAATTCTTTAAAGTTCTGAATTAGTTGGCTTTGCAAACAGCGTTGTATTTGCTTTTAAATATGCTGTTTAACTTGTCCTTTAGAGAGTTTGTGAAGATTTACAGCAGTTTTTTAAAATGCCTTTTTTGTGAAAGCCTTAATGGTGGGAATCTGATAGTGCTGCAATAAGCTCCAAAAAATAGGTCTCTGAGCATAGGTCGAACTGTAATTCTCTCTGAGGAAACAGCAAGTGTCAGTTCTAGGTAAGAAAGGTTTAAAATAGATGATACTAAAATACCACAGTGGTGGGTACTTCAGAAATGAATTAATCTCATATAATTAAAATGTGAAAGTTAGTTATTAATAGCTGTAACCTTATTCTGCTGTTAACAAAGTCACTGCCCTTGGCAAACTCCTGAATTTCATTTTTTTGCTGACATCTGCATTTTTTCTGTAAGTGGAAGCAGCTCTTTTTTTATCTTCTCTGATTTTGAGTTTGTTGTTTTTTTTTTTTTTTTTGTTTGGGTTTGGTTTTTTTTTTTTGTTTGTTAAAACAAAGCTGTTCTTTTCTGTAGAAAAAGTTTTATAGCCTTGATTGCATTGTAGGGAAAAAAAGTCTCTAGTATAAAAGGATTCATAGTATCCCCTTCCCCAACAGCACCTAAGAGGTCAACAGCAACTTACTAGTCTACAGTGGTATAATCTAAGTAAAATCGATCCCCAAAAGAGTGGAATATTTCTATTCCAGTAAGGTTTCAAGAAAAAAAGGACTGGCATATAAATCTGGGCAACAGGGACATCACTTTTCAAACAGTACATTGTTCAGAGTCAACAATTCACATCCTGTGAGAAAGTTACAGGTATTTCTTTTACAAAACTTCCTTTTCATTGACAAAGGAAATTAAGGCCATCAGACTCACAGCGTAAAACTTCACATACAGAAAATATAAAAATACATTGTGCTTATGAGCAGGCTCTGCTCTGCAGGTATTGATTACCATAATTGGAGGAACCTGGCTGACTGGAAGTTTACATGATCACACAGCTTCTGTTAGATGCCTTCGAGCTTGCCTGTTATGAATAAAGAGTCATTTATGAAAATAAATAAATAAATAAATAAATAAATAAATCCAGCCACAGAAAACTGAGCAACTCAAAACAATACACATTACATTTTTCATCTATGTTAGCCTGGCAGAGTGTAAGCAAGAGTCACAGCATGCAAAATTCTACATCTGTTGTACCCTGTATGTAAAAGAAAGATAAATATTTATCTTTTCCTGTGAGAGGTAACAGATGACATGTACCAGAAAAAACACAGCTTAAATTATTTTACTTGAATCTCATGTCAAGAAGCATCAGTGAGTTTAGACAGGTGGTGAAAACTGCAGGGAGCACATACAAGTACCATGTAAATTTTAATCTAAAGAAATCTAACCTCTCTATAACATTTTTATAAGTATAGCTACTAAGACACACACTTTAGCTGAACTACACAATCCCAGAAACCAGAAGGGCAGAAGAATGCACTTGAGCACTTTTGCATAACTGCAATAAAAACCTGACACTATTAAACTCAGTAATAGGCCAAAACCTACAATTGACAAAAAATATGATTTCCAATACAGACAACTCTCTCCAATGTTTGTCTGTCAACATATGCACACTTAATTACTGTTATAAAATTATCTTTTCTAACTGACTTTAAGATATGTACTAACTGAAATGTGGCCAGGTTTTAAAGCAAAGCAGCAAACCTGGAAGTTGCACTATAGGAACTTACACTTGTTACATTCCTTTTTTTCCTTTTTAGAAGAACTAGTCAAAATATTAAGATTATGTATAAAACTCAGAATATGAACAATAAAGTATGTGGGTTTCAGTATTTTCCCTTACTAGAATATTTTGTGGTAATTGCAATTTCACACCTTTCCACTCACCACTGCACTTCTTCAGGATGCAAGACATTTTTTTCTGATAGCGCCTTCAACATCTTATTTTCTCTACCAGAGAAAATGAGATTTCAGTTCTCAAAACTTCAGGTGATCCTGCTTAAGCCAAACTTTACCAAAACAACTGCCCTGGGGGAAGTTTACCAGGAACAGAGTTTAAGGGGAAAAAATATAAAAAAAACCCAAAACCTGAAATCTTTCAGCTTTAAAAGCTCTTTTTAAGAAAAATCCACTTATCCATCACAGAAATGTGCGAAATAGTATTTTTATACTGGTTTTAGTAATACAGCTTCATGCTTTCATCAAATTACTGATAAATCCAAAATGAAAGAATATCCACAGCCTAACAAGTATGATATTTTCCACAAAATTCATGACTTTAGGTTGAAAAAAACAGATGCAACCAACATACCTGCTGGAAATAAACACCTTGCTTCTCCATAGCTTCAGCTGCTTCTTCCTCAGCTTCCTCCTCTTCCTCTTCATGTACAGTTGTTTTAAAGACAGTGCTTCTCTGAGCAACCTCCTGCAATGGAGTTTTATTTTGAAGATTTGATTCTTCTAAATATTTGGTTCTAATCTATTTATATTT
>JAOEHX010029483.1:0-18570 GCA_025448015.1 Bolborhynchus lineola
TTTGTGTTATACCTTAGTTACTAAACTGTTCTTATCTCAACCTGTGGGAGTTGCATTCTTTTGATTCTCCTTCCCATTCCTCTGGGAGCTGGGGGGAAGAAAGAGGGGGGAGTGAGTGAGCAAACTATCTGGCTGACTGGTTAAGCCACGACAGACAGTCAAGAGCTTTTTCTTCAATAACTGTGGCTCCTGTGGTCCCTATTTCCTTGACGGAGTTTTGTTAGCATAAAAGTCCAGTTTCTACTTTCAATACTGGTACTTCACTGAGCTCTCTTTTTTCTCATGTTTTAAATAAATACCACCCCTTCCCCAGTGTTTTCAAACTATCCATGCAGTTTAATCTCAAAAGATGCGAGCACATGAAATTCTTCGGTTTTTCTAGAGCCTTTGGATTTAATATAAGGCACCAGCATGAAACTTCATGGCATATGATCTTTCAGGAGCCTGAGTAGATGACCTAATGATTCCTTCTGGCTTTAAACACTGAAGCTCTTGAATCCTCAATTTGCTGATGACTAACTCATATAAAATGCAATTTAGAATAACCCCCCCCCCCCCGACTATTCATCATTCATTTTCTTAATGGGAAAAATTATTTCATTGCAGCAAAATCACACAAAAAGGAGTTTTACTGGTGCACCTTTCATTTGGTGGTGTTCCTTAACCCGAAGCCTCATCTTTTATAAAGGATCAGAGTCATTTTTCTATGCTGGATCATGACTTCAGGCCTGTACCACCTCTGATATGTGGAATGTCCTTATGAATATAAAAGAGAGCAGAACTCATTTCTACAAAAAGAAATACAAAACAAGGCATCAACTGCAATTTCCCTGCCCAAAAGGGTTCTAATATTAAGTGATGTAAAAGCTTCAGGAAGAACTGTGAGGATCAAATGAAACCTTCTGAATAATGACAACAGCAAAAATGTTTTAAAATTTATTAGAAAGGATGGCTGAACTAGGAGTCAGAAAATCTGGGCTTAGAATAGTGCATCAAGCAAGGGAGCCTGAAATGAGGTGTCACTAGACTTTGAGTGTTCAGATGCAATTTTGTAAACAAGCTTGCCTAAAGCTGTTCCCAGTGTATCAGCAGCTCTGGAGTGGGTGTATCAGGATACTGGTGGCTTCTAACAAAACTGCTGTGTAAACCTGGACCAGGGCACAGGGCACAGGTGTCCCCTGGAGGGTGCATCTCACGGGGTGGCTGAAAACATGCCCCTAAACAGGAGCAGCTCCCATGGGAAACATAGCTTATGGCTTGTTTCCATCCCTGTCATGTAGCTTAGGTAGCAGTGAGAACATTTAGCCAGCAATGCCTCCTCCCTCTGGGACACCTCCTTTTTCAGCCAGTGATGGGGTGCCTTGTAGACTGCAGAGGATCTTAAACCCAGATTAGAGCAAAGACTACAGAAAAAGTCATCACCACTAAACAGCATGCTGTCAGTGCTGAGATACAGTGGGAAGCAGAGGCCCCTGTAGTGCATGGCAGATGCCTGGGCATCTACCTGCAAGCCCATTTTGAGAGGGGTTTATAGAGAAAAAAATGTTAGATATTGAGAAAAAAAGGACTGTATCCTACTATATTCACTGTCATTTTTGACTCAATGTTTAGGACACTGCCTGAAAGGTGCTTATATTCCTTCCCCCCAAGAATGAAACCAACAGGAATTAACAAGCAGTGTCCTTTCAGGTGCAAACCATAATTTCTCCTCCCTGCTCCCTCTGCTTTGATAAACAGCTGGATGAAACATGGATGCATGCAATCAGTTCTGTGTCCTCTCAAGGTATGTTCTCAGATGAATTTTAATCTGCAAGTACATGACACAATTACTTTTTGAAAAGGATTTAGAATTGCTTCTGAACAGTCTCCAGTGTAGCTGTGACTAAGTTAATTAAACAAGCTATTGAGCTTACTGACCAGTGACGTGAGGAACATCATACTGCAATGAACTTGCATGATGATTTTGTTTTGACTTACTCTCTCTTGGGTCACTCTTATAACCATGTTATAATATATATAAACATTCTTATAATCACATTTGTTACTTGTAACAAAACATTTAAAATTGGGGTTTTTTTTGGTTTTTTTTTTAATTATTATTTTTTTATATATCTTTTTTACATGCTTAGTTACTATGCATTAAGTTATTGGTTTTACTAAATGACCCAAGTAAGATTAAAATGCAGTAAGATTTAATTTTTTAGGATGACAAATACACATATGCACACACCTCATTACTGCCCTTGTTCTTCTGGCACATCTCTGGCCAATAGTAAATATTAATAGCAATAGTAAATAATAGTCATAATAAGAAAAATAGTAGTAAAACTCCTCTTACCTGGAAGATGCTGAATAGTGTCACCAGTCATATTATCCATGGTCTTTCTTGTCTATGAACTGACACAGATGAGTTTTTGAATGAATAAAATGAATAAAATTAAATCAATCATCTGAAAAGCAAAGATATCCCCATTATTTTTCCTTGATTATTTTGTAATGGACACAACTTGACACATAACTCTTTGCTACTGCTTTCCTTCATCTGCTGCTGGTATTTGTATTTATACATTCATTAGGACACTGAGTTAAATTGCTTGTTTAATTTGGTGGTGCTTATTCTGACTTTCTACAAAGTTTCTTTATCCATCGAACGAACTTTCCCTTCCTCTCCCCTCTTCCATTTAGGAAAGAGCAGAAAATTACCCCTGAAGGAAAGTAAAGAATTCTTTTCCTTTTGTTTCCTTGTGTTGAGATTTGCATTTCACTTCATGCAAGAGGTTATACAACATATTCTGCCTGCCATCAACTTCATGATGCTTGATGAAGAGCATTTGTACTGTAGGTGTGCACATTACTTCATAGTTTAAATAGAATCCTGCTCATTTGCCTGCTGTACCATGACATTCAGAGGATGATATTTTCCATTTCTGTGGTGCTTTCCTGCATTTTATCAGTTATGGTGATAAAAACACATTTTTAGGAAGATAACATGAAATGCTCAGCTGATATTAGAAAGAATTTGGGGAGGATTATGCAGCATTTGGATATTCTTGGCTCATAGCACTGATGCAGTTCAGCTTAAACACTGAGTTCATGCCAAAGTGATCTCCATGGACTTTTTTGTCTTGACACTTGTGCAGTGGGACCCCAGACCTTCCATTTTTGAGCTTTACTCAGTTAAAACACACAGTATACATAGTTTAGTGATTTAACTATAAACAAAGTCTCTGTCATATCAACTGGCATATCAGTTTGATAGTCTGATAGAGAGCTGGGAATGGGTAAGAAAGCTCCCGCATGGAGGTATGGTGATGGCCCCTTTCCCCTGCAGCTCACTACATGTACCAGGGCCAAGCTTTGCACATTTGGATAAGACCTCATCTTCCTTCTTAAAAACCTGGCACTCTGACAGGACAAAAATAACTTGATACTGGTATCTCACTTATATCCTGGTTTCAGAAAGTGACCATAGGATGGAATAACTCAGTACTGCTGCCACAGATGTTGTGCCACTGGGTCCCTTCCTAGCCACCTTTCCTTTGGGGTTGGCAAATCATTTGTGCCAACATCCAATGAACTAGCTATGGGACTGAACTGGCTGAAAAATAACCTGAGAAATTAATTGCTCTCAGCCACATTCTTTTTCTGATTCACAGTGTGAGTGCATATTGTTGCAAGGAGTGGGCAGCCTGGGGATGAGAATGAGCTGCTGAGATTGGGAGGTGATCAGGATGCTGGGATGCAAGACATCAGAATCTGTTTATTGAACAAATTCCAAAAAACAAGGATGCTGCTGAAACAAGTTCACGTGATAAGAGAAATTGGAGTGGGGGTGGGGGTGTACATAGAAAAACGGCTACCCAAAAAAAGGACCTATAAAGTTGCAGGAAGGAATTCTTACTGTGGTGAGTGAAAGTCAAGCAGGGTGGCAGCCCTTAGGCTTTGCACACCTCTGTGCTTGGCTTTCAGCCGGGTCATGAGGGTTGCATAGAACACAGAAAGTTAAGAATCTGTATGAAAGTCTGTGTTGGAGAGATGAGCAATTTTCTGAACTGTTTTTGCTTAACTCTATTTCAATTTTAGTTTACAGATAGTTAAAACAATATAAAGTAAAATAAAGACCACAACATGAAATATAAGAAAAAAACCCCACAACCTAGAAAATAAAAATTTTAATTTTCAGCATTTCCTCAGAAGATGTAAAAAAAAAAAAATCTTTAGAAGCAATTGGTACAACTTTTTTTTTTTTTTCCTTTTTTTTTTTTTGTAAGCTCAAACAGGCAAAAGGTCTTTCAGGATGTCTTCCTGATGATTAGTTGAACATCCTTCACAAAATATGCTTGCAATTATTTATGACATCTAACCACACAACAACATGCCAAAAAGTATTTTCATCACTACTACCTCTTAAAAGGCAGAAAGAGACCAGAGAACTACCTCTACAAGCAGGACCCAGAGTTTTCAACTCACTGCACAAACATGGGTTTTCTACAATATATATTGCAGTGCAACAAAAGTAAACCCACTTTATCTGTTCCATCAAGTATCTACCCCTCAGCTTTAATCCACTCAGATCGGTTTTTGTCAGCTCTTTAAAAATTCTGTCCTTCACAAGGTATGATATAGATATTCTTTTTATAGAAAAAGTAATTATGGCAGTTTTCCAAACTATCACAATACCACTGTGCCCTCAATTCCCAAGGGCTCTCTCAAAGAATTTAATTCAGAAAAAGATTACAAATGTGGAATAATCTGTCTGACTGAAATTGAGTATTTAAATTTATCTGGGGACCCGTAGTCCATCAGAAGCTCCCTCTGTAAGCCCCAGTGCCAAATGATTCTAGCAGGTCAGCAAAATTGTTCATTTTGGTCACACCAAGCAAAACAGGCCCAGCTACACAGCTAGTGTAAAGTGACCCGCCAGTTACAGGAGTGATGCTGAGTTATGCTGGCTAAGAGGACTATTAATTATATTCATTTTGCTTATCAGTTAAGACCTTTTCTGAAATAATGTGTGTTGATTGTCTCTCCACTGTAGAAACATGCCAAGAATTGTAAATTAGCCATGTGTAGTGCATTTGAGGTAACACAAGGGTTTATTGCCTCTTGGTAAGTTATTAAGCTTTTATTGAAGCACTTTTTGTATGATCATCAATAATACCCACATGCTTTGTACCTAATGTGTTTCACTTCTTTAGAACGTTTCAGTTAAAGGTTTTAAAATAAGCTGCAAACACTAATGAATTGAGCTTTGCAGCGCTCCAGTGAGGAAGGTAAGGAGCAGGTCTGCACATCAGCAAACTGGGGAGAGGAGCAGCTTTCTGAAGACAGCACAATAAATTTCAGATGAAGGTTCCTGCCCTTCTGCTGATACCTCAAGCTTTTTTCACCTTTCCTTTCCAGCAGTGGTGCTAGAAAGGAAGGCAGCTTGCCCAAGGCTGCTGGCTGCATCCCCAGGAGAGACAGTGCTGTGGATGAACCCAGGACTGGACAGCACCCACCCCATGGATCAGGTATCTCTTAGCAGAGATGGCCCCCCTGGCCTCATACCCCTACTCTCTCACCTTGCCCTTTCCTGCCACGACCTGCCACACCAAGCTCTGTGATCCTTCATCTATGATCTTGCCAAGGTCCTCAGCATGGTACGTTGTTCCAATTCTCCACTCTTGGCTTCAGCCCTCCATGCCCCAGCTTTGCTCTGCTCCCCCTAACTCCTGCACTTGGGGTCTTTTCACAAGCTGGCATGCATCTTTGCACACTAAATAATTGTAGCTGTAAACAGAAAGAAAATCACCCCATGTGGGAGATCTTCAAGACTCTTTTTCAAAACATATTACTTCAGAGGATAGCTCTTTTGAGACGTCCAAGCTGGCATACCATAAGAAGGAGGGCCCTGGTGTTGATAGAAATCTCTGTCCTTTATCACATTCTCTGCATGCGAGAGCCCATTAGGAGTAAACCAGTGTAAGATACAAGAGAGCAGAGCTCTGCCATCAAAAACCAGAAGGACTGTGGGGCACAGACATGGCCCCTGCCTGCCACATCTGTGCTGAGGTCCTGGGGTTGCTGCTGGTGTTTGTTGGTGCAGCTTCCACGCAGCCAATGCTTTTGAAATGAAACCATGAAACCATCTGTGGGGCCCAGAAGGCTGCAGTCCCCTCCCTTCCTGGGCTGCTTGTTACTGTGCATGGCATCCCGATGACACTAAATAGGCATGCATGTCCATGAAGCTGTACAGTTCCTCATTCTCCCTCCTCCCACCATCAGTTAGACCAGGGTAGTTATTTCTAACCTCTTCCCCCTCTTCTAGAAAATTTGGCCAGGTTCACTCACTCATCCCACACTCACCCTGGAGTTCCATGTAGCTCATTTAGCTATGTAATCTTCATGGATAAGCTGTTTGTACAAGTCCACACGGCAGAGAAGGGGAAGGCAGTGTTTGGATTCCCAAGCCCAAGTTTTGGTACTGTGGCATGGGATGTGCATTGTCAGGGTCTTGCCTCACTAATTTTCCAGTGCAGCCTCAGCCAGGACTAGATTTGCAGCTGCTTGCTCTGCTTAGAGACCCAGCCCTCTTGTGCTCATCTTTGTGAATTTGTTCGACTTTGTGAATTTCCATGCCCAACAACATCTCTCTTATTTACAGTTTCTTCTCTTGAAGGGACACCAATTGCATAATTTCAGCTTGCACTCCCTTATTTTAGATAAAAGGAAACAACAAACCAAGGCACAAATACGTTTTCCATAAAATGCTGTCAACAGCCATTTCACATGACAATAGTGCAGCAAGAGGACTTCTAGAGGTCTAACAGTGTAGTACTCAGGATGCTAGATCATTGCAAGTTTTCAGAGTTACATGGGGAAAACTTCACCAGTCCACACTCTCCTCTTGCCCCAGGACTGAAGAACTGTTGCACTAAGAGGAGCAGCACAGATCAGCTCTGGCTGTACACCCAAGTTTTTAGAATATTTGAATAACCTGCTACAATGAATGCTGCCAGATAAGAAAGAGGATGAGTTAATCCAATGGAAAAAGTTTTATGAAGAAAACAACCATGCAGGGGTTGTGAAATTAAAAGGGAGAGAATATGTTTGAAACAGTGTATCATAGTTGGAAATAGAACCTACTACTGCTTGTGAGGGCAATAAGCATAGATATTTAATGATGCCACAAATTGCAGCTCCCAGTTCTGTACTTCCCAGAGAGCCTGTGAGCTATTCCATGAAAGTGCAAGAGATTGCAATTCTAATCTTCAAAAAACATTGCAACAGCTTTTAGTTATGTATTGCACTAGTTCTTTGTCTTTATTTCCTCTCTGGTGAGACACCAGATTTAAAAAGTCTTTAAAAGTCAATAATATGTTGATATATGCAGCAGTGTTATATTTAGGAGCCTTGGAGAGGATAGTGAAAACTCCATTCCCAAACCAATGCATGATTCTCTCCTGCTGATTTCAGGCAGCAAGGATTATCCAGTTCTGTCCATTCAACTACAAACACCATGGACTTTGTAGCTGCTTAGTCCAGACAAGTCTGCAGAGTACTGAGTCCATACCCATCTCAGAAATCGAGCCAGACAGTACTTTTTGCACTCCACTAAAAACCTCAGTTCAGCCACAAAAAGCTTATGTGTCACATAGGAAAAGAGCAGCACAGTCAAGGGTGTGTTGGCAATGTCCTAGGTCCCATCAATATCAAGGAAATGTTTTACACGGAAATGCTCAAAATTACTCTAAAAAATTGACATCAGCTCTCACTGCAGAAAAGGCTATTGCTGTCTTATTGTTGTCACCAGTACTCACCAGTGTGAGATACAGATATTCCATCTGTCCACTGAAGATTTTAATCTATTTCTACCTTAAAAGAAGTTCATGAAACAGCTTTACACAAGCGATTTGCTCTGAATATGATTTCCCTGAATATTTTTTTCCTTCTGAGGAAATATTAACATCCATTCTCTTTGTAGCGATGTAAGTTGCAGCTTCAGGTTTGACAGATTAATAGATTTCCTTTCCCAACAGCCTTTTACTTGTTTGTAAATCCAGTGCTTTCTCTTTCATCTTTTCTTCAGACTGAATGTATCCAGGTCTCTGCAACTTCCCCATAAACATTCAGTATCTGAAACTTTCATAATTTCTTTTGCCTGCCCTGATTTAATTTTACCTGGTTGCTGTTTGTCAGTGTTTGGGATTTCCATCACTTGCCACATGCTGAATACTTGTTTAATGGAAATTTTTTGTAAGAAAGAGAGTAAGGAGGAACAAATGAGAGAAAAAAAAAAAGATGAAATTATTTTGCTTGTGTAGTCATACATTTTGTTATAGATTAACAGCCACATATACAAGAAACATAAAGACTCTTCTTGGAGAGGGTGACCAAGGCATTGAGAAATACTGGCACTATGAGAAAGCTAGGGCCTGAACACTTTTGCTCAGCCAAAGCATCAATCAGCTTTGCCTACTCAGGCACTGCTCTTTCTCTTTGCTGACAGTTTCTTATAGCAAGGTGAGCTCCACGGAGTGTCGTGACAGAGAGGTTATTTCTACAGCAAGTCAAAGAGATTTGCCCCATGCCCTCTGTCTACCAGACACCTTGAAAAGGGGGATGCAGGTAGTGCCTAGGTCTTCAGTCTCTTGCAGAGTCCTTTAAATGATTACTTCTAATTTCTTAAACGAGTTTCCTTTCTTTTGTATAATTTATGCAGCGCTTTCTGGTTTGGTTATACTTTGTATCAATAGCTCATGTTGATTACAAACCAGGCACTAATAAACATATCCTATTGAGATTATCTGACACAACTCTTCAAACTTCAGAGAAGTACATTGTATTGTTCATTAGCAGATACAAAGTTTTAAGAACATTTTTCAACCCTTTCAACCTATGAAAAAAATACAGCAATAGCTGGTTGGAGAGAACAGTTGAATTGTCTGAAAGTGATGTGTTATCTTCTATTTACTCCAACCAGCTGTGGCATTTAAAAGCCACCAGTCTCTTGTCAGGTTTCCCCTGCCTCTCCAGTTCCTCTGCTTCAAGTTCCCTGCCCAGTCATTCCACCTCTCTGGCCCCATTCGTAAAGACTTTGCGGTGAATTTGTGTCTTGAAAATCACAGCTGCAAACATCTGAACCTGACAGCTGACAGTGCAGGAATGAATCACGCACCCTAGATGTCAACATTTTTTTGTGCTTTGAGTTTCTTTGAACTGCCTGAATGAGCATGTGAAGAGAGAGGTATTGCTCTCTATAAAGGATTGAAGTGACTTCTGTCTTCAAAGCTTCGCCACTATCTGTCATTAGTAATGTTAATTCAAAAGGAGGAGAAAAGGAAACCTTTTGACTGATGAGAATACCATCATAGACAGTCAAAACCTTTCCTGGAATGTTAAAAAGGGATTATATGAGATTCCTCTCCAAACAGCAAATTAAGCAAACAGATTCAGCCCCCCTGGAATAAGCCAAGAGTTCCTCCATCTCCTCCATCATAAACATCCAAAAATCTTCATGAAAAGATGAACCTATTTAAAATATAAGCTACTCAATAAAAAAAAAAAAAAGCTTCCTTCATAATAGATTTTATTGATAGTTGTTAAAATGAATGACCAAGAAAGTGCTGCAAATCACATAGAAAGGCCCTTGAAAGAGGGGATGACTTAAGAAAACAAAAATCTTATTGTCTTGGCATTCCTGGATGCTCTCTGCAGAATCAAATGCAGAATTTTGTTATGGTTATTACAGTCACTACATTACTTCCCTAAACACATTCAACACAGAAAGAAGCACAGACTAATATGGAAGGTCTTTATCCTGCAGAGACTGAGGGCTTGAGAGGGAATGGAGTCCAAGCAAAGATCTCCACGCAGGTGACCTTTGCTTGCATAGAGAGATTTGCCTGCACTGTCAGATTTATTGTCCAATACTCCATGAAATTTCAGAAAACCCCATTGTTGTGTGAGGTTTTCTGTGTTATATATGTATTTCATATCTGTATATCATATATATTTATTTAATACTTGTATATTTTTGTATACATGTTCATGTATTTCTGTATTATATAGGTATTATATATATATATAAAACTATATATATTCAATATTTTATACATACATAATATATATCTGTATTACATAAATGAGGAATCTGTATTCAAAATCAAGACTTGTATGAAAAAGAAAAATCCATTAACATATTTTCATAATGTGCCATCAACAATAATATTGAATCTCCCAAGGGAAAGCACACTATATAATGCTTATTTTTCCTTGTACAGAAGGACTGAACAGAGAATAATGTACTGCTGATCAATAATTAGAATGATAAATGCCTGCAGAGTTGTTCTGTCACATTATAGTGACAAACATTGATTGAGAGGTGGACTTCCAATGACAGCTGTAATTTTTTAAACATAGGTAGTACCTATGTGTATTGGGTACACAGGCTTACCAAGATACTTTTGCTTTGAAATCACTTAAAAGCAGAATAATGGGAAATTGTTAAACTGAGCAGGTGTTTACTGCAGAAAATGCAGTCTCAATTATGTGAAAACCGATTAAGTCCTCTGGGAAAACTTATCTAAAGTGCAAGCTGTAAACTTTCTGCAATATCTTTATGTATGTCCATCTTTACTGAGGCAACATTGGCTTCTCCTTAGGAAGGAAACATTTTACAGTCTGGGGCATGAAAAGTGAAGTCTGTGAAGTGTAAAGGACTGAATTTAATAGAGCTGTGATTGAGGATACTTAAGACAAGTGGGAAGTCCTATTTATCTCCTGTGGAAATGGAGACATCTGGTTTTCTGTAGGTGACTGAGAAGTAACATATATCAGCCTAGTAAAATTCTATGTATTTTCTCATGCCATGAATTCTCACCCTGCTTGCTTTATGACAGAGGGCACAAGGAAGAGTTCCTAGAGGCCTTCTAAATCTAGCTGCAGACCTTCTTCTTTTCATAAAGAAGCAATAAATCAGCAGTAATGTTATCAATGAATTCACATCACTAATCCTCATTTATGGATTTGCAACATGAAATCATAAAATCATTTAGGTTGGAAAAGACCTTTAAGATCATCAAGTCAAACATTAACCTAGAACTGCCAAATGCACTGCTAAACCATGTCCCCTTAATATCCGTTCTAAATCTCCCCTGGCATACTTGAGGCCATTTTCTCTTGTCCTGACACTTGTTACCTGGGAGAAGAGATCGACCTCCACCTCACTACAATCTCCTTTCAGGTAGTTGTAGAGAGTGATAAGGACCCTCCTGAGCCTTCTCATCTCCAGATCGAACAACCCCAGTTCCCTCAGCCATTCCTCATAAGAGGAACCTTCTCAAAAGAATGAGACCCTTCCTGAGCTTTATGGCCCTCCTCTGGATACAGTCCAGCACCCCTATATCTTTCTTGCAGTATTCAAATACAGTATTTGAGGTGCAGCCTCACCATCAGTGCCAGGGGATGATCATGAGTACAGGGGATGATCACTTCCTCAGCCCTGCTGGCTATGTTATTTCTGATACAAGCCAAGATTCTGTTGGCCTTTTTGGTCACCTGGGCATAAGCTGGCTTATATCCAGCTCCGTCAATCAGCACCCCCAGGTCCTTTTCAACTCAGCAGCTTTCCAAGCCTGTGGCATTGCATGGGGTTATTGTGACCCAGGTGTAGAACCTGGCATTTTGCCTTGTTGAACCTCATACCATTGGCCACAGCCCATTGATCCAGCCTGCCCAGATCCCTCTGCAGAGCCTTCCTGTTTTACAGGAGATCAACACTTCCAGCCGACTTGATGTTGTGATCTGCAAACTTACTCATGGTACATCCAGCCCCCTCATACAGATCACTGATAAAAATATTAAACAGAACTAACCCTAATACTGGACTATCACTCTAACATTACCATACTGCCTCCAGGTTTATCTCTGGCTAGCCTGGTTTTACCCCTTCCTCTTTCAGATCTAGTTTAAAGCTGTTTCAACAAGCCTTGAAAACTCCTGTGCAAAGTTCTTTTTCCCCCTTCAAGATAGGTACACCCTGTCTGTTGCCAGCATGCCTGCTGTCATGTAAATTGTCAGATGATCAAAACCCCCAAATTCTGTTAGTGACACCAGGCTCTGAGCTGGCTCTTCCTGTTTCTTCCCTTATCGTTCCCTGCAATTGGAAAGATAGAGGTAAACACTAGTGCTCCCAGTTGCTTAACCATCTGCCAATGTAGGATAATGTCAGTGAGAAGCATCACAGGCTCTAGGTCACTTACGGTTATGCATACACTCAGGACTACCCAATTTTATGTATTGCTAGTGGGACTGAACAGGTCTGTGGGTTTTCTTCTGATAACAATCCCAACCAATTCCACCCTGGGTTTCATTTTATGTAAATCACTGGTCTAGGATTGACATTTCTGTTTATGTCCTAGCTAGTTCAAAAGATGAACTTAATGTATAATGAAGGAAAGGAGTGTCTGAATTCTCCAGTTAAAAGTTAGAAAATTACTTACCAAGGCTTATTTTCTCATGCATTTAGAATGTAAGAGCATGTTACATGAGGGGAGGATAGTTTGTACTATACTAGTTGTCATTTGGAAGTTTTTTAATGTTAGGAATAATATAAAGTAATAATTCTGACAGAGTTCCCTTCCATAGATTTTGGCTTATCTCGTTCTCATTACCCACCTGCAGCTCATGTCGCATTATCCTGAGTTCCTTCATATTCCAATTACTCCCTGTCTCCTACCAATTCCAATTACCCTGTGTCTCCTGCCACCTCCTGGCTAGAAGAATGATACTAGCAGTGGTGATAAAGATCCTTGAATCGAATAAATTCTTCCCTATGAGTACCTGGGGTAGCATCCAGACAAAAGCTGTGGTGGATGTCTCTTATGGTGTGTTTTTTAACAGCCTAGGATGGATGGTTGCTCAGTTATCCAAATCCCAATTTTCTTCCAACCCTGAACAGTTTTAGAATATTCCTTCTTCAGAAAGCCTTGCTGAGCACTTCCTTCCAAACCTTTCTGACTACAAATTTTGCAATAATTTGAAAGCAGCTTACAGCTTAGCTGATAACCAAAACTGCAAGTGATGCTTCTGAAGCCCTCATTTACAGAGTCAGGGACATGGATTCACATAAGGACAGCTTTGCAAGTTCACCTTTTCCTTTTCTAATTAACCTGTGTTTACATTGTACTTTGCATGGGGATTTATTACCTGTTTTACTGATTAGTTTTGATAAGCTTCTTACGTTGATTAGAAATAAAAGAAGTTGGTAGTCAAGGGAAGTTTCAAAGTGGCAATGTTTTTGCTTTGTGAATCTCTATTTTGAAAGCCACGTGGGTAACACTTGGGCTTAGTAATTGCAGAAGCTATAAAACCTTCATTGCTCCTTCCAAGACTGTACAAAATAACGTTTCTTACTACTGTGATCTTTGCCAGAAATTACATTCATGGTATAAGCAGAAAACATAGGAAATTTTAAAAGAGTATTTACTTATTTTTAGGTTCAGAATAAGTTCAAATGCATTCTTGCAGAATAATTATATCATAATCTACACTGAAGAAATGCTTTGGAGGTCACCTTGTCTAGCCCCTGCTCAAAGTAGGGTTAAATGTAATGTCAGAGCAGGTTGCACAGAGCCATTCCCAGTGGAGCTTTGAAAACCTCTAAGGATGGAGATAATCAGACTCTGGCCATTCTGTTCCCACATTGCACCACCATCACTGTGAATTTTTTCCTTGCATCCAATTGAAATTTTTCTGAAACTTGTCACTGTCACCTCTTGTCTTTTCAGTGTGCACTTCCTGGGAGAGTCTGATTGTTCATATCCTCCGCTTAAGGGAGCTGAAGATAGCAATTAGATCTCACCTAGCCTTCTCTTTTCCAAGCTAAGCAAACCCAGCTGCCCCACTCTTCATCATGCTCCAATCTCTAGTCCTCATGGTGGTTCTCACAGCTTTATCACAGTGATACACTAAAAAAGTAATGCCTGACACTTTTTGCCAGGTTTAGGTATCAATGAAATTGGAAAACATGACTTTAAGACATCAATTTCTGGAATATTTCATTTCTGGAGAGATTTTTTTCTGAATAAATTTTTTTCTGTTAAAATGTACAAAGTCCTGTGCCCTTCTTTTTTACCATAATCATCTTCTTTTTCTTTATCCTCACCTTCTTCATCCCTTTTATATTCTCTCATCCAACTTGCAAGTAGAAAGTGGAGAGAGGAGGGGGAAAGGGTATAAGGGACAAGGAAAAATCAGTACCTCCACTTTAATTCTCTATTCAGGTATAACAATATTCTGCAAACATTTTCAATTTCTTTATCGAAAACATTTTGACCAACTCTAGCAGTTTAGTTGGAAATTGCCTAAGGTAATTCCATCATGATCAGGAAGATAGATGTCCTCATATCATGCATGTTTCCCTGGGTATGATGTTTGGCAAATAAAAGAAAAATTATGGCAGATAAAAGTGACATGTCCTTTCCCAGTTCTAATTGTCATTTATTCCCTGGAATAGAGCTGGTTGATTTTTTTTCATACTTTGGTGGGTTTTTTTTTTCCTTGTTTTTATTTCTGATCTTTCCCTCTTATTTTAAAGAATAAAACCAATTGGGCTGGAAACCCTCACATGATATAAAATGCCTCTGCATTATACTGCACATTTTCTTCTGCATTCTGTTGGTTCTTATAGCATATTTCATATAGGAAAGCTTTGGAAAATGTAAATCATGATTGCAGTATGTTCACTTTTGCTCTTGAGAGACAGTGTATTTAAGCAAAGCTCCTACCATGATTCCTAAGACCTATTTCTAATCCTGTCAATACCTCATTTTATAACCTTGGGCAAAACTTCTCTTGGCTCTTCAGGCTACTCATTCATTATATAAGAACAGAAATCAGAAATTCTTTAGGGGCATTATGAAAATTAATCAGTATCTGTAAACTTCTCTGAGATGCTCAAAGGAAATGTGTTACCAAAACGGACAGTTTACCCTATCAACAAAAACCTTCTGTAACATAAGCATTATCCTGAGGCAGGAAATAAGGATCATATGCTACACATTTTGTTTAATTTACTATCTTCCATCTACTAACTATATGAGTAGAGACAATCACTGTCCACTGATGTCCAGCACATGCTTTTATAAGCAAAAGCAAACACTGAAAGCGTGGTCTGACATTGCCCTTGGGGCTCCAGTGTGCTGCCCACTTGCTAAAGCTGGGATTTGCTGGTTGTTTGCTGACTTGCCATCAACCCAATATATTGATTTGTCATCTTTCTCACTGGTTTTGTACAAGACAGCAGACTGAGGGAAAAGAAACTCGAAACTAGAATGCCCTCAGTATGAGGAGGAGCCCACTGGAATGCAAGGTATAAAGAGACGAAGAAGCAGGAGAAAGCTGTTCAACTGAAGATGCTTTATGCCTTGAGTGCTTTATTTGCCATAACAAACCAGCCAGTACCTAGCCCAATGGGGTAGCCCAAGACAGGCATTATTTATTCTTTCTCCTTTGCTAAAACTCTCAATACTTAGATATGCAAGAGTTTCTAGGTACTCATGACTAATGGATTTTTTTTTAAGTTTTCTAAAGGTGACCTTTCATTGGTACTGGTGTTGAACATACATTAAAAAGATATATTTGTTTATTATTTACCTTCATGTGACAATGCTGTTACTTGAAAGAATATGTGTCTTTGGGGCCCCACACACAGTTATTTACATCTGTGTTTATATTTCTCTGTTTCTTGCAAACCTGGTCATTAAATTTATCGATATGAAACACTGTCTAGAAGAAAACAAATTCAGTTTTGATAAAATTGCTGGATAACCTTTTAGCTTGAAGGGCATTTTCCAGATGTGGAATACTCATGATTCACCATAATTAACTGGAAAGCCTATAATTTTCTTGAATTTTGCATAGGCTTGTGGCATTTATAGAAAGACATTTCATAGCTCAGGGCTTTCATAGCTTCCTCTAATTATCTCAGTGTGACAGAACAGCTTACTAGAACATGCCTTGAAGTATATGGAATACATATATATATATAGATCAACAGGTATCAGTCTTTTTGCACAAATTTGTAGTTACATGATTATTTCCTATGCTAGATGGCAAATGTAGATATTTTTCCACATTTGTTGCAAATGCTCCAAAACTGACCCAATTAAACTCAATGTACAAGCGTTAAGCCCCAAGAACTACTGCCACCTACTGCTGTATTTCTTCAGGAAACATTATTGGAGTATAGTTTACAGCACATTTGCACTTGCCAAGAAAGATAGTTGAGAGGTGGAGGTCACCTTCTGAAGTAGTTGGATTTTCAGTCCTCTTTACCAGTCTGCCTGCAAATATGAGTGGCACTAACAGGAATGATTTCTGAGCTTTTTGTGAGGGTCTCCCAGATCATGTCTGTGCTGCTTTACAGCCTGCTTCCTCTGAAATTCTTGTTTTGTATCTGCAGGCCAGTAAAACTCTTCCAGTTACATTGTCAGCCCCTATTCTCGTCCAGACACAGAAAGTGCGCCTGCCCTCGTTTTCTAACAACGTGCTCGTATAGGGTTGGTGAAGTCTTTTCTTTCAGATTAGCACTCCTTTTCCAGTTCCCCAGTATGTCAGTCATTTTGCTTAATGGGATTAACACTGTCTGACCTTCTTCAACATTGGTCAAATGCACTTGCCTCATCATTTGCTCTACTGCCACCTGTCCCTTCAGTTTCTGATAGGGTTAATCCAAGTTATACAGCTTCTCCCGATAAGACAGCATTCAGAAAGAAACCATTCTTGGAAAAAAGAGATGCAGGGAAAGCAAAAATATTTTCCCAAAACACTGGTCTAAGTTACTCTTAACATGCAAAGGCTGTCATTTAAATCAAAGAAAGCAAATTAAATAGCCAAGTTTTAGTTTGAACAGACAAGCTATGAACTGAAGAAATCTGAAGTATGATAGCCTGACATCAGCATTTTGCTCTGCCTTTTTAAAATGATGGTGACAGTTTATTTCAAATCTCAAATATTGTATTGCAATAATGTAAGGATTTATGTGACATTCTCCCATGCTGGTTCACTTCTTTTAGCAAACCCTCTTCCAGGCTGAGATGTGGATAAAAATGTGGATCTAAGTGTTCAAATAAATTACATTAATAGTATAATGTACACAGCTTTTAACTGAATGGTGATTTCAGCAGCTAGTCTGATGATTGCATACATCTATCTCCTTTCAGTAAGTCAGGTGATATTTGGTTTGGTTTATAATGCACTTCATTTAGATGCTTTATTTATCCAACAGACTTGAAGCCAGGAGAACTCAAATGGGAGGGATTTGGAAAGATGAAGAGATAAGGCAAAACCATATAAATGAAGGATCTAGGGGTTTATCTAAGGAAAATATCAACTGGTGTGCACAAATTCTTTAATCTTTAAGATTACAAGGCAATTCAAGCTCTTACTTCAGTTTTCATCACAGCTCAATAACTACTACTCCCTCCTTGAAGTGAACAACTACTTTCCTTTTTTTATAAGGGTCATATTATAGTGGCCTGTGTACACCACACATTTCCTTTATCACTGCATCTTCTGCAGAAGCACAGTGAGTGGAAAAGAGACAAGAAAATCAGAAATCAGGGAGGCTCCTAGCAGAGGCACTTGCAAATGAACAAGAAGAAAGGTAATGAATAGGGAAAGAGAAGATAAAAGAGTAGCTGAGGGGCCAATAGACTAAATAACCAGATTTGTGGTACTTGGCAAGTTGCTACCGAGATGACAGTGTTGTCTTTTATAAACAAGATCTTTGATGTGAGATATGCAAAAGCTTGAGCTCCTGACCCGGTATATATCCAAAAGATTGCTATTTTTCTTAAGCCGTTATGGATGCCTTTAACCTGCTGCCTGTAGCATGCTAAGCAGTTATTCTCACTGGCCCTATCACCATCTGCTCTGAAGAGCCTCTCTCATCATGTCTTTTCCTGTTATCTGAAGTCTGTTCATATGATAGGTGGAACTGAGATGAAAGGTTCATGGCCACAGAGAAGTGTTGCCAAGTGCACTCCACGAAAATGAAGAGGTTTTTTGTGTCACTAGTCACAGAAGGAGGTGTATGGTGGAGTTCTGGAGATGATAGGGACATTTGCTTCAGAAATGCACTCCAGGCTTGAAATTAAATATTAAACAACATAAAACCACCACTGAATGCAGGTTTGTAGGAGAGACTGCTACAAGCTGTGGACCTTACAATAATGAGTTGGTCAGGCCAGTAAATTGTACAGATCACATTCAGTTATACATATTAGGCACTTATTCTGTATTTTACTCTTTCCTTATGTCATGAGATTTAAGGGACTTAGTTAACTGCAAAAGCCTTATTCTTTTATCAGAATCCTGAATAGCTCTTTGTATATGGTTGGCTTTCTGTGCACTTGCAGCCCAGAAAGCCAACCGTATCCTGGGCTGCATCAAAAGAAGCGTGACCAGCAGGTTGAAGAAGGTGATCCTGCCCCTCTACTCTGCTCTTGTGAGACCTCACTTGGAGTGTTGTGTGCAGTCCTGGTGTCCTCAACATAAAAAGGACATGGAACTGTTGGAACAAGT
>JAOEHX010029486.1:0-11774 GCA_025448015.1 Bolborhynchus lineola
AGAAAAGAAAAGAAAAGAAAAGAAAAGAAAAGAAAAGAAAAGAAAAGAAAAGAAAAGAAAAGAAAAGAAAAGAAAAACTTTGCCTTACTGTGTAGTTTGTTGAAAGCGGCAATAAAATGCTAAATTACAATTGCATGAGCTGGGGATTAGAGGTAAATTTGTGAGCTTGGAAGTTGTAGATCTGTTCACTAAATATATAAGACATCAGCTTACACTAAGTAACTATTTTCAGCAGAAAGCATATGTAATAGTGAAATGTTGGAAAAGGGAACAGGTAGCTTCAATATGATTTCAAAGTGGATTAAAGGGATAAATGTATGATATAACATGATCAAAGTGTTACGTATTAGCTAAGAAATCATCCAAAGAACTTCTAAATGGGCAAGCATCCTATCTCAGAACAAATTTGATATTATTTACTTTGTAAATAGGCTCCCTTGTAATTTTTTTTCTGTACTTCTATTCAGGGTTTTTCTATGTGACTGTAAATAGTCCTATGTATTGGGATACGAACAACATTGGCAAAATTCAGTATTGTTGGGGACAAGGTTTTAAATCACAAGACTACACAGAGGATTCTTAGAAATGTCAGAAATAGAGGTACTGAAATGGTAACACAAGCCTCAGTTTATTAATGTCTAATTTCCAGAACAGGGTGAAAAGTCACAGATTACCCTTAGGTAATGCCCAGAAATGCTGGAAGATATGGCCAACAGCTTTCTGAAAGTACTTGTATCATGTCTGTTAGGAATACACAACAGATTTTAATATTTTTCTAGAACAATTTCTCAAGAATGGCTCATATTCAAAACCCATAAGCATTCTCACCTGCAAATACAAATTCCTTTATTGTAAAATCTCTTGTCAAATTACTGTCAAAGTATTTAGAATGTTCAAAATGAGGAAGTCTTTTGGGAATTATAATTCATACAACCATAATAATACCTACTAATAATACTATTATACAAAAAACTGGAACAATGCTTACTGTTAATACAGTGTTGTGGTAACTTCAAAAAATGAAAATTTAAAGTTTATCCATAACAAGGGAAGATCAGATATCCGTAAAATGTTTCAGGTATAATCTCATGCTTTCTTTCCTCTACCCACTTTTTTATTTTCCACTCGGTATTTCCCTGGTATTCCTCTGTCTCCTAGTAGCTGGTACATTCCCTTCTTTGTTTTATGAGCTGAAATAGCAGCTGAAAAGTATGCATCCTGTCTTCCAAGGCTGTAATTGACAACGCACTTCATATATTTATAGAAGTTGTGTCAGCTTTTCCTACTGCCCCACATTATAAAATAAGGCTATAATAAAATGCATAGTGGCTTCAGCGAAGCTGATTGCCACCTTCTGTTGATTTCAGTTAGAGGGCAATTTATCCCTGTGCTCAGCAATGCATCCCTGGCACTGTTGAAGGCCAGGATGGACAAAGCCTTGGATGACATTGTCTAGCGTGAAGCATCCCTGCCCATGGCATTGGGGGTTGGAACTAGGTGATCTTAAGGTCTTTTTCAACCCTAACTATTCTATGATTTCTGTAATATCCAATGTGAAGTGTGCCTGGAAAGTGCTGAATTAAACACAACAGAATTTGAACGGGTGTCACACAGGAAATCTAGCAGGATTTCTTTGGAGCACAGGCTAAATTTACAGATGTTTTAACATAGTCAGGTAGTTTAGAAACCTACTTATATATGTATGGCCAAAACAGAACTGTGAGATCGTACACCCTTCCTACATAATGTCAAGTTGTGTCTGGTTGTTCTACAATGCAGAGACTCAAAAGATATGCAAAAATACCAAAAATAAAAACCTAGCAAACCAGAAGGTTTGGAGACATAGGAAAGAAATAGGTAGTAAGGTATTTTTTTAGGGTGCCTCTGGCCTCCATTTAATGTTTTATTTATTATTTTTAGGTCATTTTAAGTAATAGGGGAAAATAGCAATAAATGTTAACAATCTAATTTAGTTTTACTAGATAAAAACTGAACAGTGAAGTTCCTTAAAATAGTTTTATGCTGAAGATTGTATAAATATTCTTATTAAAAATGTTCTTATTTGAAATCTGATTGAGTGAAATGTGCTTCTTGTGGTGGCCAAGATTTGGGGTAAATTTTTTGCAAGTGGCAACAACAAAAAGACACAGGTCATTCACTTCAAAACTTACTAAATTGTGACTATTAGTGATCTGGATGGAGTTCAGATAGTTCTCCCAGCATGTCTTTGGATTGTAAAGGAAGTTAAGCAGGAATTTATTTCAATTTCTCCTGAGCCAAAATTCTGTTGCTTAAAGAACTCTAGAATCTGAAATAAGCACTGAATGAATGAATGTAAGCAGCTTCACTGCTAGGTAACTATTCTGACATGAGATTTCTGAGTTTGTTCTTGCAGTTAAATATTTAATTAAAGACTATATCCCATTTTAAGCCCGATTGTAAGTCACCATATCACTCCTTGTATGACAAGCTTCCATTTCAATGGAATGGTGTAGTTAAGTGTTGCTGCAAAACTCCTCTAAACTCTTCTCTTTAGGTGTCCATATAGCTCTAGAAAGTACTCTAAAATGTATTTAACCAAATTGTGAACATTTTACTGGAAATGCCACTGAATATGGTCTAGTGGAAGCTATGAGTTAAAGTTATTCAGCCGCGAGTAATCATAAATGCTTTTGAATTATGGAACCAGCTGATATACATAGACTGCACCTACTCTGCCTTTCCACTAACAAAAGCTTCCAGAGATCTTAATTTGCTAACCATTCAGAACACACCTGACAAAAGAGGGTATATAATTCCTTTTTGGTCTGCTTGTATGATTTCCTTCCCATATAAATCATGCATGGAGGTAAATTTTACAACTGGGTCTTTTCTCAAAAGGTTGAATTGCTATCTTGATGTACTGTTGAATAATGCAGTGTAGGCATGGCCACAGTGGCCCAGATATTCCTATCACTGAGAGTTGGATTAAGTTAGTTAATTTTTCAGGACTCTTGGGATCACATCTTCCAAAATATCTAGATATTCAATTCCTATTTAATTTTTTACTAAAATCCTAAAAAGTAATGCTCTTAAATAACTTTTTAAAAGCAAGATTTAGAAACGTGTTTATATTCAATGCAAGTCTAAAAGGACCGAAGTCTAAAAGGATCAAAGTCTGAAGTCTAAAAGGAGCAAAGCTAACAACATAAGAAAAGGTATTAATCATTGCTTTATTTAGTAACTGCTCTTTTATCCATGGCATTGGCTCACAACAGAAAATTGTGCATTTGGTTGGTTGTCTAGTGCCATGAAATGTATACTATACAGGCATAGTTACTGCTTTTTCTTATCTTGACGTTCATTTCAAATTTTTTATCTTGTTTTGAATTACACTAGAAAAGTAGAATCTACAAGTCAATTCTTTATCTGTTCTTGCTTCACTCTGGCTGGTATACATTAACAAAATAAAAATACTTTCAGCATTTTCCTTTCATTCTATCAACTTCATATGTGGGTAGATAATTAAAACATGAACAACCCACAAGCCTCTAAATCACATCTCTTTTCTTAGCTAAGCATACTTTTTTTCACTGTGCACGTTTCAGCTTGGTTTTACACTAAAAAATTCATTATATAGCATTGATGGACAAGCTTTACTTATTATAGTGGTAGTTGTTAAAATAACTCTTTGTAGGAAATTAGCTCTTCACAAATTTTAAATCATGCTGTTTACATGTCTGCTTCTAGAGCTATGGTAATTCTGCAAATTATGATGATAATTCTGCAATTTTCCTAAACAGAAATGTCACTTTTTTCAATAAAATCAATGCAAGTAGAGTTTCAAGCCTTTTTCTTTTGTTATATCTGCACAATTATGTTAAATACTACTGAGGTGTACTTATACAATCATGGAATCATAGAATCATAGAACAGTTAGGGCTGGAAAGGACCTTAAGATGATCTAGCTCCAACCCCCCCGCCGTGGGCAGGGACACTTCACACTAAACCATGTCACCCAAGATTCCATCCAACCTGGCTACAATAACATGCATTATCCCAAGACATATTGACCTAGAAGGTTATTGTTTTAAAGCATTTTTGAATGTTTTGAATTTACTCGGTCTGTTCTTATTCATTTGATCTGATTCTTTCCAATTTCCTTTCTTTCCCTGTGACTAGATACTTACATCTTTCTGCAAAGGAAATTTTGAAGGGACAAGAAGAAGGAACAGAAATGGAAAGAAACTCCTTCAGTCAATAAGCTTGCTACTGTCTCTGATGAACTGTACATCAAATGTAAATCACCTTGATGCATAAAAGTCCCCACCCATTGACACTGCTTCCTTCTTTTTGTTCTCTTCCTGTAAGTATGTACACATTTTATCTTGATATTTCAATTATGTGAATCATCCTGGAAATTTTGTCTCATTACACATATTATAATCAACATCCTTTATAGAAATTTTTGCTATTTGTTGTTTTAGTGTACTGACCTGACATTGACTTGGAACATTCTGTTGTTTATTTTTAAGGGGGAAATAAAGAAGTGGTAATGTTCCATTCCTGGCAGTGTTCAAGGCCAGGTTGGGCAGAGCCTTGGGCAATATCGTCTAGTATGAGGCATGGGTGTTGAAACTAGATCATCTTAAGGCCCTTTCCAACCCTAACTATTATACGATTCTATGTATGTATTTGTATTTAGGCATACTCGTAACATACTTACTTAAATATGAATTCTCATCAGGCTGGTTTTACCATAATTGCTAAATTCTACCTATTTTGTATCAGATAAAATTTTGAATCATTGTAAGATTTATACACATGAACACCAAGATATATTTTAACAGATCAGTTAACCTGTAATTTTTTTGCATTACGTCTTTGCAGTTTCTTTTATTAGTATTTGACTTTGGGTCTATTTTTCCAGTGCAGTTCACACCAAACTTAACTTTGACAGATTTTTATTTTCACTGTATTTGCCAGTATGGATTTGTCATAATTTCCCTATCAGAAATATAATTAATTAATATCAGTACTTGTGCTCCCAGCTTTGCTCTAATACTGGTGGTTAAGAATTATAAAATGCTCAGGGGTAAGAAATTGCTCCAGAGAGTCAGATTTCTAGTAAAGCTGTCCTCTGCTCTCTCATAATCCCCAAAGACTTCTGACACTGTATCCACAATTGTCTGCTGACATAACTAAATTCAAATAGAGTGAAACTGTTTAAATCTTCAGTTCCAGTATTAGTGTGAATAATCAGCCAAATGCTATGTTGCCGGTGTCTCTGCAAGTTGATGCAGAGGCAGAATTTTACTTTATGTTATTAATAACTACACATTCCTTACTCCTGATCCATCTTTGTCTTGCTCTCATTGTTCCTGAGGTGTAAAGGTCCTTTTAGAGTGAGCTTAGACTCTCCCTCCCTGTTTTTCTCCTGCTCTGTCTGCACATTTTAGACTTCCTTGGTGCTAGTACTGCTACCACCCCACCTTAATTTTCAATCTCTGTGGTGAAGAAGTGGTTTCAAATTAAAGTCTTCCTTCTGAGAATAATTTTCTTTCACTGGATAGTCTTGATAAGTAAGATACCCAGACGTTTGTCGTCTTTCATATTTCATCATTCACTTGCAGAGGTCAGTCTCTGTTTTCAGCCAAAACACAACTCTTGCCCATCAGCTGGAACAGTGTGCTTAGAACAGACCAGAACGCTTCAGCTCCTCAGTTTTCTTTCTTCTTTTAATTCTTTCCTCTGGATTCTTTCTCAAGTAAAACAATTTTGTATCCACACCCACCTCTCACACTACTGACAGTTTCCATGCAGTGTTGGGCTACCTTTTTTTGGGTTCTGTCTATGGGGTCCCTTATTTGCTGCATTGCAATTTACCAGATGACTTCAAAAAATAATAAAGGCATGAGTTACCTCATTCTTTTCCACATTTATTATAAATCTATTTCAATTTCTCTTCTCTGTTGAACTTTGGACCCTCAGAGTTCAAAAGAAATGCCTATACTAAGGTTCAGTGGTGACATAAGATAACCAATACAGAAGTTAAACACCCGGGTTATGAGAAGCTATTATTTTCTGACTGCACTCAGAAGCTGTGTTGCTTCTATCTCTCAGTAGCACACCAAAAAAATAGATTCAAAAAGATTCAGGGATGCGATTACTGGTGGCAAAAAAAAAAAAAGCAAACAACAAAAAAACAACAAACCAAAAAAACCCACAACCAAACAAAAAGTTTCATTGCTTGTTGTCCTCTCTCTGAGTTGGAAATATGAAATTATGTACTGGAAAGTATTCTGCATGTCTTGATTGATTCCTAGTCCATCCACACAAAGTAAAGCTATCTTGAATGTTGCACTGTGCTGTTCAAGTGATATTCACCGTATTTCACTGCAGTAATCAATTCTTACCTTCTAACCCTTCCCTGCATCTAAATGTTTTAGTCTTATCCTGTAAAAGAAAACCACATTTTCTTTCAAAAATGAAAGCCCCAAGATATAGGCAAGAAATGTATTTAAGAATCCAGACAAGGAGTGGACAACAGTTATGATAGCAGCTTGCACTGTTTTTCTGCATCTTGCTATTAGATGTTTGCTACATTTCTATACTAAAACTCAGACAAAAAAGAGAACAAACAAACCCCAAATGAAACAGACAAAACACACAGAACTCTTAAATTTGTGTTCTACTTATCAGAAACAAAAGCACACAGCACAGAAAGGGTGAAATTTCTGCTAAAACAAAGAACCTCATCTCCAATATTTTCCCTAAAAATTTATTTTTTCCACAGGCAACCAAGCGATCCTAGCAGGCTGGTGCTCTTTCTCACCAGTCAATCTAAGCTGCTAAGAACTATTGTAGTTCTCTATCCCCAGCTAACAGTGACCTACTTTAAGCTACAGATTCCTGTTAAGTAAAAATCCATTAAAAGAAAAAAATAAAAATCCCTCTAGGCCATCTGTTGTTTATTTTTCCTATTAGTAGCAAACTGTTCTCTTGGAGACCAAGGGTCAGACAGTTCCATAAGAAATAAGAATATTGCCCTTTCATTTGCTGCTTTGTAAATAGTAGCAGGTATTATTTTTCCCTCCTAATGTTTAAACAGGTAGTAGTGGGTAATGTGATAATGCAGTCTCTGCAACTATTGTTATTTGAATTCACTATAGCACATCAACTGAATGTGGATTTATGAACTCCTAACCCATGATATTTCTTTTGCAAATTCTGTCTATTTTCCTGATTCGAATTTATCTCTTGTTGCAGGCTTTAAGTTTCTGAGAAGATAATGGTATTGCATATATTATCATGCCAACACTTCAAATATTTGATTTTTTTCTTCAAATGCATTTTGTTTAACTAGGAACTTTTTTTCCTGCATAAAATAAAAATATTACAATGCAATTTAGCTCAAAATGATCAGTTTAAGCATTATTTTTTCCACTGAATATTCACTGCTATTAGTCAGCTGTGGATAAAGGAAAGGGAGAGAAATCTTACCCATGCATTTTCTGTAGCATGAAGAGGAAAAGAAGTAGAAATAAACACTGAGTGTTTGCAATATAGCATTTAAAGTTAAGGAAGGCCAAAGCAGGAGTGGTATTTTGGGGCAAGAGTGTTTTATCATACAGCAACAGTGAATAAAAAGCTGAGTTTTTAATGAGACATAGTAATAACTAGTAAAACAGTCAATAAGATATTTTTTTCCCCTTCATTTCAGATTTCTAAAACTGGAGGTGTGTGATGAGCAATAAACTATTCTTTTCTTTATTTATTTCTTTTTCATTTATTGTCATATTTTGTACTGAAATAGCATTCCTCAATATAAGTAGCAGCGTGAGATCAGTATTAATTCTAGAGGCAAGGAAGAAATACTGACCAGGACTGCATCATTTCTTTTGATTGTGCTTCTCACAATAATGTTGATCCACTTCAAATTCACTTTATTAAATGTTAGTCAAGATTGCTTCCTTCCACACTATGCAATCTAAGCCAAAGAAATGCATAACATGAAGATCCTTAGAAATAAAATATGACAATCTGACAGCAATCAGTTGTAAGTCTATTGCTTTCTATAAGCATTTTGTGGCGAGCAGGCATATAAATATACAGAAATTTGGGGAGGTTTGGGGATTTTGGTAGTTAACTTATTCTAATAGTTAATCTATCTGTGCTGGTGCTGATTACACAAAAGATTGTAACCTCTAAAGGACAGACATTAATTTGAAGGAATTATGGAATCATTCTTAGTCAAGCTTTAGTGTTTTACTATCTATTTTAGTGCCAGTACTAACTGATATGCTGTGTAAATGAAGTACTTGAACAATAATTTCCATACAACGAATTACTGTTCCAGGAAGTGTTTGCTTGTTCTGGTTATTTTTTTATCACATTTTGGTTTTGCAGGCTAAGCTGGAACCATTAATGTGACAGTTTCAGATCATTATACTACACTGGATGCCAGCACAATTTATTTAAGCTACTTTTTTGCATCTGTTTCATAGCCTGTGCTTCAAAGCATTTATCATACTGCTATATAGAAAGCAGAAGGGTCATTGTTTTTGTTTCAATTTCCTCAGCTTCCCCCTCGAAATGTAGTCAAACCAAATGGATTCTAGAGACTTATAAACCTGTTTTATTGATTTTGATGAAGGACTATAAGCAGTGTTACAATGAGAAGATTTAAAATAAAGGACCATTGTTTTAGAAAAGACATGCATATAGGCCAAAGAAAAATCATTCTGTAAAAACATACGCTACCACTGTTTATGTATTTATTTATTTATTTATTGTTTTATATAACTTTATTGAATATTTATATTCTGAAAAGGTAGTATGATACTGTAATAAAAAGCCCCCAGTCACCTCCCAGTGTGTTTTCATTCACCTTCCTCAGGTCTGACCAATATTTTACCCCAACACTGATGCACCACTGCCAGGGCAGGGTGAAAAGGCTTTTTGCTAGCTGGCAATCCTGTTCAGAGCCCTGTGTGAACTGAATCCTTCCCCTGTTGGAATCAAAAGGTATGTTTGCAATGTTTTCACTGGGGTCAGGCTGAAAACAGTGCTATGGGTGAAAGTTTGCAATGTGTTTATGAAATGGCATGGTAATTCCTTCTTTATTATCATGAAATCATTCTTTATTCATGCTATCATTCTGTTTGCTTTGACTACCATGACATTTTAAACATAGCTTTTTACTGATTTTTCCCTAATGGCACTCATGCTTCTTTTTTTTGTCTTTTTTTTTTTTTTTCCTGCACTACAACTAATTTGCATCCCACCAATAATCAAATATAAATTAAAGACGATTATCAAAGTCAGGAAAAAAAACAAGAGATTCTGAAGTGAAGACAGTCAGTGTAAGTAAGAATAAGAAAAAAAAATTTCTTATATTTCCTTTGTAATAACATGCAACATAAAAGAATAAATGGATATTCTGTTGACCAAAATCAGATGTAAATGGGAACAGTCTCCTGTAGGATGCTATTAAAGACAAACTGAATAGCATAAACAGTTCATCTGTGACAGCACTTTAAATTATTCTCCATTAAAAAGAATACTTTTAAAGCTATATTGCAACTATGAGCATGTTCCTTTTATCGGAAAAAGTGAAAAAAAAAAAAGAGATGAAACCCCTTTAAAATTTAGGATGATGTATATTTTGCGTAAGAAAATGTTATGGTTTTGATTTTAATCAAATTTTTTCATGACTACATAATAAAGCCTGATATTTTTAACTGAGTAATATTTCTAATGCTAAAGACAGAAAAGGAGAGCAAGTCCATTAGAATATTCAAAGCAGACGTTAAAAAACTAAGGACTGCAGCTTGATTCATTTAGATTGATTGTTTCCCCCTTCCAAGCTATCCCAGAGGTACATCTGGTGTGTACTTCTTTTCATAACTCGAAAATTAATAAAAGATTTTCATTCCTGTTTCAATCTTTTAATATCTCAGTAGGCTATTATGGGAAAAATATCCTGGTTTTGGTTTTGCTTTTGGTTTTGTTTTATTAAAGAAATAATATCATAATATAGGTTTCCTACAACTTTTGGGGCAAAATTGAATGGAGTTGCAAGACCAGAAGGCCTTAGCCACAGGATGAAAATGAAAATGATAATTAAGTTTAACTTTGGCAATTCATGACTTAAGTGTGAAACATTAGTCTTTTACTTTAGCTCAAAGGAATATCAAATTAAATAATATGTGATTTTAGAATTAAGTAAAATTTTAAATCAGAAGTATAAGTGTTAGGAACAAAACTACAGTAAGATTAAAAAAAAAAGTGAGTAGGGTTTGGAAACTCCTCCTATTACTGTTCTTCCAATCTGACTATAAACAGAGCTTCAAAACTGACAAATGGTTGTAGTTGCAGTGCCTTTATGATTGCATTAATATTCTGTATTCACTTAGGTTTAGCATAAAAGCCAAATGCAGTTCAATCACTTGTATTCATATCTTTTGTAGCAGGCAGTATATGAATGAATGTGCATAACCTATTTTTTTACTCTAAACAATGAAAAAAATGAGCTCAAATGGGATGCTGGATAATGTACAGTGCTGTTCAAATGCTTTCCATGGGGGAGGTGAGAAATTTATTTTAAACTTTCCATCTTTGGACTCCATCACATTCACAGTAGGTATCAGATAAACATTCCTTAACAAATCCAAATTTGTATGAACAGTTATATTGCTTCCAAAAGTATCTTAAGATGCCCTTTTCTATGAGTACACACCAGAATAGTTATCTACTGCTTCAAATTTCTTTAATTCCCCTTTGGAGAGTTTATGTGGTGTTTAATTTTTAGCACAGACCAATGTTGTTTTGTTTGTGCAGCTCTTTAAAGGCATGCAATTTACTTCTAAGTGAGTAGCACTGTTTCTGATACTGCTAGCTTCTGTGGTCAAGACTAGCTTTAAGCAAAGCCACATATGTGGAAGACTGTATAGGAAGTTTCTAATTCAAGTGGCATTTGGTTTTTTTTTAATGAGAAATGTCTAATACATATGTTGGTTCACTGGGTGTTTCTCATCTCCAGAGTATCTGGTAGTTTGCTTCAGAGAATATTTTCTTCCCAGCTCATTCTTTGGCTACTTTAGTACACTACATGATTTAAAACATTTTAAATTATAATTTTAAATATTTGTCCAACAGATAATGGTCTGGAAATTGAGTTAATGACATTCAGTCTCTTTTCTTAACCTTTTTTTTCATAATTTAATCAGCCTGTCTTAAAAAATGCAAAAACTCTTCTGCTAATAAATATTATAGCGATTCTCATGGAAGGAGGACGGTTTGCACTGGCTTCTGCCCATGAAAGAGAAACAGCTGAAAGAAGGTATTGTACCATAAAGACTATTATGATGAAAATAGGAAGGCTGGGGATGTTGGGAATATGCTAGGCCTGTTGAATCACAGAGTTTTCTCTTTTTGGACATCTGGTCTCTTCTAGGACACCTTGTGTTCCAGATGAAGTGGCAAAAATTGATTGACTTCAGTCATGAAGAGCAACATGGTCAGGATTTGATCCACGGATTCAGGGATAGCTTCAGGGATGTTTAATTACCTTTAGCTCTATGCACATTTTTTTGATTTACAGATTATATTAATATTGCTTTTCAAAATAGAAAATGTGGTGTGATTTCTCAATTCTGGTAATGTTAATGTCTGTTTATATAGGAGGATAAAATTTTGTCAAAACAGAGACCCAGTGGGATCAAACAATACAATTCTTAAATCCGAAAAAAAAAAAAAAAAAAAAAAACCAAATTAAAAACAAAAAAACCACA
>JAOEHX010029487.1:0-11839 GCA_025448015.1 Bolborhynchus lineola
CATACTGGGGTACTGTTAATGAAGCTGTGGAAAAGGCTCCTATTAGTCGTAATACAGCAGTGGCAATCACTGGGGATCAGGGTGAAAACAACAGTGCCCATGCAGCCCTTCAGGAGAAAGCAGCTTGTGGGACAAGCAGGACCCCTGAGCTCTACTGCCTCAGAGTAAAAGGTGCACTGCTTGTACTCCTGACTCTCTCCTGTGCCTATGACCATGCTCTTGCCCCCAGCCACCCCACAGAGCCTCGTGTCAGAGAGGCTTTATGTGCTTTATCTCTGAGCAACATTGGTCAAAGCAGAGTGGAAATGTCAGGGCTTCAACTTCAGGGGAGCTCCCAGCATTGTAACTGGTGCATCACACAGCCATGGGGTAGTCAGTGCTGATTACCCAGGGTAACTTGGTGTTCTCCTGGGTGCACTCCAGCATGGCTGGTTGCACCAAAAGCAGATTAAGTGTCTGCTTCCCTCTGCTTCTCCTCAGGTCCTCTGCTCTAGGTACAGTGTGCTGTACTAAACCTCCCAAAATATTAATGTAGGTAAATGAGATGTTTTGCTCATGCTCCTGGGAAGCACATTCCTCAGGGAAAAAACATGGACTTTTGAAAAATCCTCATTGGGTAAGCCTGAAATCCTTGTACTGCAGAGGACACTGAGCAGCAGGGAGCTGCTTTGGTTTTAAGGGGGTCTTTCATCACCTCTCAGATTTTCCAAAGGGAAAAAAAAAGTGGGTTATTGTGATTGATTTTAAATTAATTGAGAATCACGTGGTCTCTCTCCCCTCCATTTTCCTTACCTATTCCACCACTTTTATTTTCCTATTAATAGACTGTGCTTTGCCTTTTCAGTGTAGTGACTGCTTTCTCACCTACACAGCCCTAGTCAATGGGAGAACTTATGTAAGATTTGCACAGTCTGCCCCCTGTGTGTCTTAACAAAATTGGAGGGTTTTTTTTCCCTAGTTCTGTAGGATTAGATTCTTCTTTCTCAAAGGCTTATTTTGGGCCTCACAAAATTAGATCACTGCTATGCAAAAACCAACCCACTGTGATCCCAGCTTAATTGCACAATGCCTGCACTTTCTTGAATGTTGTTCTCATTTCTTCAAGATTAAGTAAGATCCAGTGGGTTGGACCTTTGATCTGCATAATAAAGGACTAGGAGGCAGTTTGTAAATCCGTCTTTTCCATCTTTATTCTTTGCAGTTTGGGACCTGAAGGCTTGAAGTAATTTTTGCTTGCTGAGCAGAAACTTTATGTAATATATGTGGAGATGCTATGATGCTAATTAACATTGTTAGGAAAAATCAATGCATCTATGTCATCCAACAGCAAGCAATGATCTTCTCGCAATCAGCAATTTATCATGCATTGCCAATGCAGGAGAGCTAGGACTATTTTATTCAGATAAATTTCTCATTCATTTAGTCAGTAAATCATGGTACACTTCATGATAGTCATTTTTAATGTGATTGCATTTTGTTAAGTTTTAATCATGCATAATGGATTTTATCTGACAATGAGGTCAATCTGTAGTCTCTTCCTCTGTCATTTGTATCTTTCTGGCCCAGTATGGACAAGATCACAGCCATACCCCAAGAATGCTCCAGACTGGGAGGGGATAGGGAAACACAGGAGCCACAGGAAGAAGAGCTGTTAATGTTGGGTTTAAGCGTCTGATGCTTAGGTGAAGATTTACCCTAGGTGGAACAACAACAGTGTTATCTTTTCTGTATCTTTGCCTCTGAGTGTAACTGAATTTGCTTGAAAACTGTGTTTGCACGAGCTCACCAATGACTTCTGAGCTGACCAGTGTGAGTCAGGGCTGTGGGATCACCTTTATTCCACTGGATAATCTGGTAGGGAAGCAGCTGGTTCTGCTCTTTTATTTGTAGTCCATGATGAAATTTTTCATTAAGAAAGCAGGGTAAGTGAGGCAGGGAACCACTGTGGTTTCCAAGGAATGATGGGCTCTTCTTTTCTTTGGTGTCTTCGTCTTGAGTCCAAACTCTGCCGTGCCTTGCTCATTCTGAAGCTGATAGAAAAGTTCCTGTTGTCTTCATCTACAGTAGGAATGTGCTCTGGATCTTCCTTGAAGGTTCAATACAATTCCGCTGCTCTTGCTTATGTTTCTGAATGGCCATGGAGTGTTTCTATTTGCTTCTTATGTACGTGGTCTGACTTAGTGTTGCTCCCCACTGAAACAAACCATAATTCTCTTTTCTCTTTTCTTTTCTGGTGGATCCCCTATGTTTTGATCATTTCTTTCCTCCCTGTACCTCCTTATAATCTTTCCCCATTCTCCTTTCACTCTTGCCTTGACACTTATTTCCTTGCTTCCTTTTGTCAAACAAAAAGACTCTCTTCTTTCACCTCTCCCTATAAAGCGCTCTCAGCATTATGTCCACTGAAAGGGGAAATGGGACTACAGGGAAGGGTGTTACAGAGCACTGGAGATTCTGTTCTGCTTCAGGTTCCAGCACTGTGCCATCAACATGGGGGTTGAGCAGCCTCTGAGCTGCTTGGGTTATATTTCTTGTCCAGGCATGAGGAAGAGCATTATCAGTCAACAGCCTCCTCTGACAGAAAAGATATCATCTTATTATCTCTCTCATCCTCTGGGGTTCACAAGTCTGTGGTGACACGGTTAGGCTCAGACATGTTCACCCCTAGGACAGAGACCCCAATCTCTTGTAGGTGCTCTTCTGTGCTTCCTGCAGCTCTGCTGCTGCCCCTTGCTGTCACACTGCCACCTGTATGGATGGGTTTTTCTCTGCATACTTTCTGTGGTTGTAGTCTTCATGTGAGATCAGTGTATCATTTAGAAAGGTGTTTGAGTTCCTTTGGGATGCAAGGCTCCGTATGAGTATACAACCTCTTAATGTCCCAGAAGGCCGGCCATCGATCTTGGAATGGCCGTTTCGATTCTCCCTCCAGACTCCCTGATTTCTTTCTGTTGTTTTTCTACTGAGAGAGTGACAATCTGGAGACTGATGACCCTTTCTTTTACCACATTACCAGAGAGGGAAGAGGGAGAATTAATTGTTCATGAATTTTGCAGGAAGTTTCTCCTTCTGCATCAAATGATGAGTATACCTTGTATGTGCTGAGGCTATGACATCCATGTGGAGAATGACTGCTCTTTCTAGGTCACTCTCTCTAGTTACACTGATGCAAGTCAGGAATATTCATTGAAGTTAATGAAGTTATGCAGAAGCCTATTTAGAAAAGAACTGTGTCTTTTGTTTGGTAAATGGAAATTGAGTAAACCTCTGTTTTTTTGTTAATATTTAAGAGAAGAGAACCCTGAAGACATTTTGTATCTTAACGGGTTTTTAGTATCTCTCTCTCTGTCTTTCTCTGTCTCTCTAATGCAACTTTGCCTACAGCCCTATGCATTAGCAATGCAAAACAGATTTCTAAAGCCAAGGGAATCCAGGCTTTTCCAGATGAACACTGATTTGAAAAAAATAAAAATCTAGAGAGAATAAAGGTTTTCCAAGTGGCATATGGCATGCCAGTGACCCTGCTGTAAGGACAGAAGTACAGGGCTAATGGTAATCCTGTACTGGAGCCAGATAACATCCTGAGGTTAGGAAATCAAAGCCCCATGCTTTGGCTTAGCAGAGAATTAGCATGTGGAGCTTGCAGTAGTTCTGGAAACAGGGCAGTTCTTACACATGCTGCACTTCGGGCTTGTGGCCTTGCTAGCAGCAAGATTCTACCTCATCCTGTGGAGGAAAATCAGGCACATGTAGTTTGACCAGCAAACGGAGTATGTTTGGTAAAGCTTCAGTGTTTAGATGGATTAATGGGGAAGGTGTATGCAATTTCTGATAATTAGTTCAAAGAAGTTAATGTCTATTACTATAGTAACAGGTCATAAGCTACTTGGGCATATGTTGCTTTAAAAGCTCTGTGAAGTTGGGGAATAAGTGCTGATATTCAGGACAAGGTATGACAAATTACTAGGACAGAGGCTGCAGCAGTTTGTACCCAAGGGGTGTTTTCAGGGCTTTTTCACATGAGGACCCCAGGAAGTCTTGCACAGCAAAGTAAACCTCAGGCCTGTACAAGAGCCAGCTCCACAAGTGGGATTTTAATGTTCTTTAAGGGTGCACCTGAGTCTCAGCAGTTGTCATGAGCAGAGCTGTAGTTCTGTGAGTCCCAGCACAGGTGATGCTGTAGCCAGTGGGGCTGGTGCCCAGGCATCTGCTTTAGGAGGACTCTGTTGATGAGGCTTACGGGGTGACTTCAGGTGGTTGAGCACTGTGCAAAGGCACCTTTTTCCTCCAGAGAGAAAGGGGAGTACCTGTGATGTAACTATTTCACTTCCCAGCAGTACACAGGCACAGCTTGGCAATGAGTGAGTCTCTTGATACATAAATGTTGTGCCCTTGCTAAAAAAAATTGCGGTCAGACAGTAATGAGAACCAAGAATTTTTGCATTCTTTTGCAAACTGCCTCTACCTCGCCCAAGCCCACCTCTCTCTGCCCTACTGCTTGTGATTTGTCCTTCTTTCTTCTGGTTTTTAAATACTTAGCAGTGAGATCTTATGGATATTTTCTGAAAGAATGTAGGTCATGTCTTCCAATATATCATATGGATGCCAATTCTTGGAAAACAGACATTAAAGGGGTAGGACCATCATTTTTCAGTGCTGTTTTGGATGCCTTAGCAGCATTCAGGCTTGATTTTTAAAATAGTAAAATGATCCCTATTATAACCACTGTCAACCAAAGAGGTGATCAGCACTAAGACGTTTTGACCATACTGATTACATTTCTTTTTATGTTTATTTTCATCTTCCAATAGAGGAAGAATGTGGCCACAGCAGAAAAGCACAAATCTTGCTCTAAAAGAAGCATATGATTTTGTTTAAAGTGTTTTCAGGCTTATTTTGGAAGGAAATCTCCTGGCTAAGTTGCAGAAAGTAGATTTCTTACTGGATCACTATTGGTCAGGAATAGGGGTCTAGTCTGTATTTTTTTCCCTATGTCATATCAAGTGATTTCTAATAAGCTTGTCATGATAGTATCAGGATCCAAGAGCAAAATTAAAGTTACAAAAAAGTTGAAGTATCTCAGTTACTCCAAAGTTTAACTTCTTTATCTATTTAAAAGGCACACATCCATTTTTTTAGTACAAGCTTTTTGAAGGATTTTGAGGCTTATTCCTTCCTTGAGAAATAAGCTTGGGTATTTATTGTTGTTTCTCTTTGCATTTTGCATTCAAATGGTGGTGTTATGAAAAAGATAACTTTTTTTAATTGGCCCCTGTGTATATTTGTCTCTGCTTTCCGGTTGCATCAACTGCTACTTTTTTATCCCCCCTGCAAATAGAGCTACATTCTTTTGCTTAAAATAATACAAGCTGGGGGGAAAGATGAAACTCATTAAAATACATAACCAGGAAATAGTCCACTTATACAATCCCCTCTTGTTTTTGACAGCGTCCCTAGAAGCTGGAGCGCAGATAGTAATTTCTGCACGGAAAGGCAAACAGCCACTGGTGAATCTTTAAAATCCAGTCTGTTAGCAGAGTCGCTACGTTGGGTTTTGTTGCAAGTGATGAATCACCAATAGTTTAAAACGCCGAGATTTGGAACTTCTTTTGTAAATTGAAGAGGATTATTTCATGCCATTGAGAGGCCCTGTCTGTATATAAAAGTCTATTAGCAGAGATGGCATTGCACGCCCAGGGGTTGCGTGCAATATGTAATTTACTGAACATACACAAAAATCAGACCTAACAGCCAGGATTTTCTCTCTGTACTGCTTCTGTCAGATTAAGCGCATGAACAGAAAACACTACTGTAATAGAATCACAGAATCACAAAATTGGTTTGGGTTGGAAGGGACCTTAAAGCTCATCCAGTTCCAACCCCCTGCCGTAGGCAGGAACAGCTCCCACTAGACCAGGTTGCTTAAAGCCCCATCCTGCCTGGCCTTGAACACTGCCAAGGATGAGGCAGCACAGCTTCTCTGAACAGCCTGTGCCAGTGTCTCATCACCCTCCCGGAAAAGAGCTTCTTCCTCACCTAACCTAAATCTCCCCTCTGTCAGTTTATAGCCATTCCCTCTTGTCCTACCATTACATGTCTTCATAAAAAGTCCCTCTCAAGAGTGTCAAAGTCCCTCTGAATGGCATCCCTTCCTTCCAGCGTATTGACTGCACCACACAGCTTGCTGTCATTGGCACACTTGCTGTAATACTCGCCTTGCAATTGTGGTCTCTGATCATGTTTTTGCCTTGTGAAGTATGGTTTGGCTCAGCACCTGATAAAGTTGTTTGTGATATGAATGGCTTGCTCAGTAATGACACTGTGAAAACTCTTTAATTATTGCATGTAATTGTTTTTCCATGTTCGTGTCAAAGAATGACTTTCCTGAACTTTATGGTATTCCTGCTTGGAATGCTAGAAATGAATTTAATAGAATTGTAAGAATTGAGCCAGTACATCTGTCCTTGATGTATACTCTTGACTGTGGGTGCAGTATCTCAGTTCATACTACTGTGTTCTTCATGTGGAAAGGGAAGTTTTCAAAAGGGCGGTGGTGCCCTCAAATCCCACAGTAAGTGAGTGCAGGTTGGATGCTATTTCTCATTCCTTCCTTTAAAAATTTCTCTGCATCTTTATTATTTTGCTCTGACTAGACAAGAATGCCCTCACATCTTCCCACAGCTGGTCAATTAAATCAGAAACACTGACAGATGAATAGAATCCCTCCTACCCTTCCCATATTCCTGTTTCATAGACATTGGCTGTTAGCCCCGGAAATTATCAGACCCAAATTCAGAATATGAAAAGAATACATAATAAATCTTTCATTTCACTGTATGTCAACTTGTTTCTATCAGAATTGTGCTTTCTATCAGAGTTGTCCTCTCCTAGCCTGTGTCAGAACTTGAAGCAGCACCGGCATATTGGGAAATATCTCTAGTCCTGAGGATTTAAGGACTGGACCTAGGAATTGTAGGACTTTTTCTTAAATCAGTGATGTTGCTAGAGAAACCTAGATACTCTTTGAAATGAGGATGCAGGGTTTTTAAAGATGGGCAGTCAGTTGCAGAGCACAGGGGTTTTTTCCCTAGAACAGATAACACTTATTGGTCACCAGAGTAGAGAAAGAGGGCTCCTGAGTGTGTCCTGTCATAGCCCCAGCCAGCAACTGAGTGCCATGCAGCCCCTTGCTCAATCCCCTTCCACTCCAGTGGGATGGAGAGGAAAATGGGAAAAAGGTAAAACCTGAGGGTTGAGATAAGAACAGTTTAATAATTGACTTAAAGTAAAATATATTAATAATTGTAATGAAAAGGAGCAAGAGAGAGACAAGAATAAACACCAAGAAAAAAATGGGAGGGGAACACACCCAAGTGATGCACAGTACAGTTGCCCTACCACCTGCTGACTGATGCCTAGCCCATCCCCAAGCAGCAATCATCCTTCCAGTCAGCTCTCCCCAGTTTCTATACTGATTGTGATGTGCTGTGTTACAGAGTATCCCTTTGGCTGGTTTGGGTCAGGTGCTCCTTCCTGTCTTCTTGTGTCCCTCCTCACTGGCAGAGCATGGGAAACTGAAAAGTCCTTGATCAGGGTAAGCACTACTGAGCAACAACTAAAACATCCATGCGTTTTCAGCATTGTTCTCAGACCAAAGCCAAAACACAGCACTGCATCAGCTTCTAGGAAGAAAAATAACCCTATTCCAGCTGAAATCAGGACAGGGTGGCAATGCTGTCTTAGTAAACGCATTGTCCATCAGAACTGCTCAGGATCCCTCTAAAATAGGCCAAGTGTTTGTCAGCAACTCAGTCTTTGATATACGTAAATCTTATCCTGTTTTTATGCGTCTGCACTCCTCTTTCTTTAAAAATGACACTTTTTTTTTTTTGTTTTTGTTTTAAACCTTGAAAGGGTGAAGGAATCTACTGTTAAATGTTACTTTCTGCTGAATGATGCCCTTGAGTGTCTTGTGAGAGAGACAACATTTCTCAGGCATATCGTATTTTAGGTTTGGAAGGCCCTTTTGTTCCCCCCTATGTTAGTCAGGGAGATATGAATGTCCTTGGGCCTTTTGCCTGTGAGTCCAGGATAAGTTTGCCTGATAAAAGTAGGGTGGATGGAGGGGGAGACTGAGGCATTCACAGCTGGATAGTAGAAACTTTATGAAATGTTGATATTCCTTGAATATGGAGTTACTGGGTTTTCCACAGTACTCACACTGATGTAGAGTGGGGGTGAGTCCCCCTTTACTTGAGCAGATAGAGGATTACTGAGGTGTGCCTTGTTAGTTTCCTTTTGGATTCCTCAGCCCTCACTCCCAATACAGCTGTTAAGGACCATTCTTAAATCATAGAGAGAGCTCTTCCCTTTCACTCACTAGGTGACTTTTGCAAAAAGTTAAACAAAGATGAGACAGATAAATGAACTGAGGACTGGACATCATCTCCCAGGGTGGTGAATACTGCAGTACTCATCAAAAACCACTGAAGAAAGAAGATGACTTTTTCTGCCTGTGAATGTCCAAGGCCTGTTGCCTTCAGTTTCTTTGACCTCACCTATGATGACTGCACATCTTTTTCATTGCCAGAATTGTCTTGCTTTAGGAAAGAGGAGATTTGATCCTGGCTACCTGGGAGACTGGTGAATACCAGAGAGAATATAAGAGGTACAGATACAGGGAGCTTCTAGCCTTTCTTATTTGTGAGCTAAGGAAACATGTAGCATTATTGACAACTTCATATCAAAATGTATTAAACTACAGAGCTTTCTATTGGGCTTGCATTGATCCCAATACACACCCCAAAAACCAGCCACCTACAAACAAAGCACCATCAGCTTCCTTTTGACCACTTAAATTCAGCAAAAAGCTTCTGAGAAAACTTCCAGGAGAGTGAATGTTTTCCTGGACACATGGATTCCATTGTTCTGCGTAAGGAGGAGAGGCTGCTCTGTACAGCCCGAACAGGAGAGTGGAGCAGCAACAGGAATTAGAGAGATTTTTTTTTTCCCCATCAGTGGAGAGATCGTTTTAGAGTTCCACCTTATTAAATGGCTGGCTGAAATTGTGCATGATTAATGGGCAAAATGAAAATTAGATTATGTGTCTTTACTCTTCCTGTGACCTCTACTTCCTCCTGCATCAGCTGCAAGCAGTCTGGGGGGAAAAAAAGAAAGGAAAAATTAAAATCCTGTATGAATAGCCAGAAGAGAAGGGGAGAAGAGAGGAAAAGTGCATAGGCCCACTGTAAATTTTATGCTGTTCCCCAGAACTCACAGTTTCTGAGGTCTGAATCCTATAGTACTAAAATTTGAGGAATCAAAATGTGGAACAAATACCAAAGTTTCTGCCTGTCAATAGTCATCATGTATGTCAGTCATCCATGTGGAACTGCATCCTGTGGGGAATTTGTTTTCTCTGCTGCAGCTGCACACAGTAGATGACCTGTCGTTCAAACATAGTCAGGCTATTGGAACAAATGCTTTCCTCCTCCCAGAGGGAGGTGTCAGTGTGTTGCCCTTCTCTGGACTCCTGTTTGGGAGATAAATTTGACGATAAGAGACTTAAAGTCAAGGGGAAATCACTGCTTGCCTGCAGGCATGGGGTTCTTTGGCAGTTTAGACATCCTCCAGTGCTGCCTTGTTCTCAGAGTATGGATCTCTGCACCCACTAGGACACCTGCATGTTTGGAGGCACCAAGAGCCTGTCCTGTCAATCTGCAATGTGCTTCGGCCTGTAGTATCAGAAAGCAAAGGTTTTCCATTCCTGTTACAGAGCACTTTGTCAGAGCAAAAGGTGTCTTGCCGTGCCCTCTACATCTTCATTTTTGGTGGGAAAAATGCTCATATAAATCCACATATTCACTTAAGATAGCTAACAGTCCACATGTTATGTGAATTACTACCCAGTAACCTTAACAGGAAAGGTTGGGGAGGTATCTTCTTGCTACTCACTTGGTAAAATTAAGAGCAGCAATATTATACCAGACAGTATGAAATTTCTGATTCCTCTCTGTTTTTTTTTTTCCATATGTGGCTATTGGGCTTGGAAACTTGGTCAGTGTGGTTTCATTTGAAACCTAGCTGCAAGACCCTCCGATGGCTTCTTGCCTATACCTGAAGTGCAGAGGGTTGATGGGTGAGCATGGTGCTTTGACCTACAGGAGACAAACCATGTTTTCCAGCTCACATTTTAGCATGGAGTTGGTATTTGGTGTCTTTGGAAGGCCTCAGATTCTGGAATTCCAACATATGTGAGAGTTTTAGTGTCTGTGTCTTGTGAAAAGCATAAGCTGGGAAAGGCAAGCTTGAATCTGGTACCTGCAACAATGGACAAATGGAGAACACTGCAGAACTTAATGATACTAAAAAGAAATATGAAGGCCAGTGCCATGATTTTAGGGATTTGTTTCCTCATTTTTAAGCATTCAGGGTTGGCTGCTCTGTGATTGTCTTTTAGTCTCTGTAGCATATAAGAAAAATCTCATAAGAGACCTCAGGGTTTCCCATGGGAAACGATAACTAGGTCATAGGTTTGCTTGCTGTGGAGGTGCATGTAGTTTCCTTTAAATTGATCTGAAAATGAGAGGTATAAAGGAAGAAGTAGATGGTTCTGAGCAGGGGCTGTTTTTCAGGATTGATATGTTTTTCCTTCCTTTACTCAAGTTGTTTGTCCAGTCTTAAGAGAAATGAATAATTTGTGCTGTTTCTGTTCCTTTTGTGTTGTCACTTGGCTGTAACTCAGAGTTGGGCAGGACAAAATCAAGGTGGATAATGATACCCTTAAAGAGGACCTTACATGACCTCTTTATGCCTAACATTACATGATTCTCAACAGGTTTGTTTGGCCACCTCCTGCCTAGTTAATAAATGCGAGACCTACTGCAGCACTGCTCAGCCGTCACTCCGAAGGGCGTCTGCTTTGCTTACGTAAACCATTGCGGGAGGTCCCCTCTCCATGGCCTGTGCTGCAGGGGCACACTTGAGGGACTGAGGACATGATGCGCCTCTCTTCTTTGTCTTGTTCGTGCCATTTTTTTCCCTCAACTTTCACATCAGAGTTTTCTGTCCATATCGTGTCATCTTCTAACGGTTCCTTTTGTAAAGGGGGGGAGTCTTCTGAGAGAATATGTCATGTCAGCTAGGGCTGTCTTTTTCTACAAGGACCAAAGTGACCCACCTCTGCAAAATCACAGTGGGAGACCAAGCGCTGTAGCTCTTATCTTGACATTGCTCATCAAGGTCAGCCTGGTCCCTGAGAACACTACCTGTCTCTTGTTCCTTCTGCAGTTTTACCGTGAGCTTGCAATGTGTAGTTCAGTTTGTTCTCTGTCAAAAACATTCTCTTGTTTAGAAGGGAAAGCTAGAACCTTAGTGAATTGCAGAAAACAGTGGTCTGTGTCTTAAATGAGATTTTTGAAGCTCCTTTGCATAGGCTACAATTTTCTTATGAAACCCACAGACTTGAATGCTTTAAACAGCAAGTTAAGGACCATGGTCTTTGTACAGGTGTAGCTGGTCTTGATACGTGAATGAGAGTTAAATACATGTGTAACTGGATGTATGTTTATACATAGGTATTTTGGCTGACCAGACAGTCAGCCAATAGCTCCAAATACAATCCTCTGCCCTCTTCTATCAGTTCATCTGCCACTCAGACATGCTGTCATAGTTTGAGCCCAGCCGTAACTCAGAACCACACAACCGCTCTCTCACTCCCCCAGTTCCTTCCCCTGGCTCCCAGAGGGATGGGGAGGAGAATCAAAGAATGTAACTCCCACAGGATGAGATAAGAACAGTCCAGTAACTAAGGTATAACACAAACCACTGCTGCTACCAC
>JAOEHX010029489.1:0-18657 GCA_025448015.1 Bolborhynchus lineola
GTGCGGCCATCCAGCCAGTTCTTTATCCACTGAGTGGTCCACCTATCAAATTGATGTCTCTCTAACTTAGAGACAAGAATGTCGTGTGGGACAGTGTCAAACACTTTACAAAAGTCCAGGTAGATGGCATCAACTGCTCTACTCCTTTCCATCCATTCTGTAGCTCCATCATAAAAGGCCACCAAATTGGTCAGGCAGGTTTCTCCCTTACTGAAGCCATGGTGGCTATCACCAAGTACCTTGTTGTTATTCATGTGCCTTAGCATGCCTTCCAGGAGAATCTTCTCCAAGATTTTGCTAGGCACAGAAGTGAGACTGACTGCTCTGTAGTTCCTTGGCTCATCTATTTTCCCCTTCTTGAAAATGTGGGTTATATTTCCCTTTTTCCAGTTGTCAGGAGCTTTACCTGACTGCCATGATTTTTCAAATATGATGGACAATGGCTTAGCAACTTCATTTGCTGTCAGTGGAATTCTGCCAGCTTCTAACTCAGTCTGATAGTTGTGCTGTTTTGCAGTGTTGAGATCCATAGTCACTAATTTCTATGCTTCTTTTACACATCTTTTCATGCTGATTCATTTTCCTAAAAGTCTCAATCTGCATCGCCTTTTGTTGTCTCATAGAAGTAAACTAAATTAGTTTGTTTTGGACTGTTTTATGAAAAACTCAATATGACTCTTCCTACTTTGTTCTTCCCATGTGATTACTGATATTTGACTATGTCCTTCTTTAAAACATGTTTACCTTTTCCATTGCTCTTAGATATGATACTAAATATTTTGTTAAAGTCAAAAGAGAACTCATGGAGCCAAAAAATCATTATTAGGCAATTATCACACTAACATATCAAATTATCTAACATGATGTATATAAGCCGCTTACAGCTAGAAGTTTCATATAAAACCTTCTAGATATATATAACATTTTCTCTGATGTTGCCATCACCCTCACAATAATTCTCTTGTCCTAAATATGACACTTCTGTCTTGCTCAAGCAGAGGAGAATAAAATTATGGAAGTAGACAGTATCCCAAGGTCTTTGCTGGGAGTTCATTGTGGGGACTTCTCTCTCCTCTCTTTGGGAGGAGTGTGGTATAGAAGCTTCCCTGCACATCATTCTTGGGGTCTGCCTGGATCTCCATCTTCATGTTTCCTTTACACAAACTGATTAATTCTCATCCTTGCCCCCTAGTGAATGGAATAAATTCCCTGGTCTCAGAGGATGCGAAGGGATATTTTGTTTTGATGCAAAGGGATAGTTTGCTTTGCACTCACTTTGTCCAAGGTTTTCAGACCTCAACCGTAAGGTACACACAAGGGTTGAGCTAAAACAGTCTGGGTGGTAGTCACTTGACAGGGGGACAACAGGTCTGTACAAAGCCCATGACTGTTGCTGGTACTGGCAAAGTCATGTTTACTGGGTGACATGTGACATGATCTTTTCTTCACAAGTTTACAAAGATAGATTCAAACATCCCTAAAATTACATCAGACAGTATTTTTGCTCTGCAACCTGTTTTAAAAACTTTGGGTTTATCTGAATTGGTTTTATCTTCGTACTGTTTTGTCTTTTTCTTAAGCTCTTATAACCTTCCCTATTTGTATTTCTGTATTTATACTCTTTCTAAAAATTACCTAGATGTAAATTTTTCCACTAAATTTCTGTTCAGTGTACTGATATATACATCAACATGATCTACTTTTTTTACGATTTCTATTTCTTTTGTTGTCCCCCACTATTTCAGTAATTTGTTGTGCCTTGACTAGTCAACCCAAACAGATAAGGAAACATGGAAAAGATAAAAGAGAGACAGAGAGCTGATAAACTTTCTTCTGAAAGTTCTTTGGAGCTGATGAACTTGGCTACAGATTGTAACCTACAAGCCTTACAGACCTGATCTTTTGCTGAGAATATAAGTACACAGCCACATTACCGTGAGGTTTTGGAGGATGAATGTGTTGAATATGAACACTGAACAATTGCACAAAGTAGTCCTGTTTGTCCTGAGTGAAAACCTACCTTAGAGTATGCTTCTTACATTTACTGCTCTTGCACATGCTACATCTACGTGTTAACTTATCTGAAAATTGCTTGCTTGAGTACCAAGTCCTCAGATTCAGAAAACAAAACTCTGTTGAATAGTCTTAAACTGTAGTAATTTCAAAGCATATGGTCCCTGTGTCAGGGTGCATAGAAAATCAAAATAATGTGAAATAAGGTGGCCTTAAAGAGGGGACACATCTGTCTGGTTACAGACATCAATAAACAAGCAAGTCTATACTCCATGAAGTGTAGCTTTATGAAGCATAAAGAGCTATATAAGGGCACACTATATGGTATTGTGATATATAGACCATGTTGTATGGTTTAATCATAAAATCATAGAATAGTTAGGGTTGGAAAGGACCTTAAGATCATCTAGTTCCAACCCTCCTGCCATGGGCAGGGACATCTCACAATAAGCCATGTCACCCAAGACTCCATCCATCCTGGCCTTGAGCATTGCCAAGGATGGAGCATTCACAACTTCCTTGGGCAAACCATTCCAGTGCCTCACCACCCTTTCCTCATTACTTGAGTAAAGTTCTTTAAAATAATTACATTATTTTAGGACAACATGAAGGAGCCTTAAACGAACCTCTTTACGATAAAAAGAAGAGGTCAGCATCATTAGTGGAAAGTACTGCACAGGAGACTGAAGAACCTTAAAAATCTTGCTTTGAGTAATGGTATATAAATGCGTCCTCCAAAGCACACATCTAAACTGTTTATCAGCTATGAATGAGTCCTACGTGTCCAGTTACTTAATACTATTTAAAGATCAAATAATGTGAAGAAATATTCAGGATTATGAAATGTGTCTTAAATAATAAAAAGGGAAATAGTTAATTAGACTGGTGGGACACATTTACAGACACTGAGATTCACTCATCGAGAACAACTTCTTCATGAATACTCCAAAAGCACCCATGTCTTCGGTTACTTAAACTCAGAGAGAACAAAGCACTACAAATTTTGTTTAGGGAAGAATTCTTCCTTAATAATAAGAGAAACTGCATGATAACTTTATATAACTCTTCCATCTATGATTTAAATTACCCTAAAAATACCCTGCAGATATCAAGTAAATGTAAAATGCTGCCAAGTCGTAAGAGCATATTTCTATATGCTACGCAGGACCCCAGTCTCTCTTTTTTTACCTTTTATTCTGTTTTGTGGAAACTGACTCCTCATTTTACAGTTTATGTATGAAGCCAAAACTGCAGCTCTTTTTCAAATTTAGTTCAATAAATTCTTATTTCCTTGTCAGATCATTTATTTTTATTTCAAATTCTCCATTATACTTTGCTCTTACTCATGAAATAGAATCTAAGTTTATGACTAAGGTAAGTTTCTAATCCAGGATAACAATACCCGCTTTTCCAGTGTAGTACAGTATTAATGTTTTTATTAAACTTTCCAAGCGTTCGGCAACAGACCAGGGAACATTTCTATGTAAATTATCATTTCTGGCATTCAGGCAATTTTTCTCATTGTCTTTTTAGCAATGATTATAAGCAGAGTGCAAGATGGAAAAAAAGCCATTTAACTGTTAGAAATAGCTGCCAACTTGTATTTGCAAATCAAGTAGTATATTTTTCATTCTGAGCCACACCAGTGAGCCAGAGCATAGCAGAGTTTTTAAAGTTGATTTATTCAGCTGAAATGTGGATTTAATTGACTCTTAATCTGTTTGTAAAGCACTTTACAAAGGCCCTTTCACCCACGAATCTCAAAATGATATCAGTAGCACAGACTGCAGCAAAGCACACGAGGTTAACATAATAAACTTAGGTTGACTTTATCAGAGGAAAGAAATATTGTTTTAGCACTGGTCATTGAAACATGCACTCCTACATGTTATGACATAATTGCAGTCATGCAGTTGGACAGCCTCTCTTATCATAACTGCTTGTGTACACTTGTAATAAATTTTCCTTCTCTCAGCCAAATCTTGAAGCACAGAGAAAGACTATAGACATTGATTGCTTACAGCCTGAGTGGAAAAAAAAATATTACCAGGCAGCAATAGAAATCTTACCAATTAGAATAAATTCATTTTTAAAGTGTTATTTTTTTGACAGCTTGATCTGGTGATTGGTTTTTTAGAAGTAGCTTATTGTAGTAGATTAAATAAATCCTAACCTTCCTTATTGCAAGTGGAATTCTGAACTTCTGAAGACCTGTTTCTCAAGTAAAGGATGTTGAACCCATATGCCCTTTATTTGAGACCTAAGGATGGAGGGATGCTTCCATACACGCAGGAAAGGTATGAATGGAGACAGTTCTGCCACTTCTGCTGTCACTGGGGGTACTTTCCTGCTAGAAGAGCTGTGGATTATGTATGTCAGAAGCTTTTCTCCACACAGGAACCTCTTAATGGTACTTTCTAAAATGTCCAAGAATAAGTTATGCAGCTCAATTACATCCTTAAAGTGTCAATAATAAGGGATTTTTTTAATTTCTATTTTTTTCCCTGAGAGAGTCTCCTAGTCAGTACTTCTTGTTAATTTTCAGCAGTGTCTTTATTCAGGCTTAAAGGATATTATTACCTATGTCTATATTCTGTTAATCATTCAGGCTTACACAGGTCTAGGTTTTAATGCAAATGTTTGCTTCCTTCACTGTCTGTTAATCTACAAAAACAAGTCACACAACATGTGGATTTTCACTGCAGAATCCTGTAATATGTTCTAATTATTCTTTGTATTGATGAATTATTCGTATTTAAATATTTCATAGGCTTTATTTTTAAGACCTCATATTTTTTTCCCTAGACACCTGCAAGTAGTTGTTTTGATGTTATCACTAATATTCTTGTGAATGGTCCTGAAAAGACTCTGCCTTGACCTGTCCTTTTTTAAGAATTAATGCATAGTGCTTACAAACCTGACACCTAGAAATTGTTTTGGTTTATACTGGAGAATATGCAATTTGGGCGAGATCACCTAGTGTGAGACATCCCTGCCTGTGGCAAGGGGGCTGAAACTAGATGATCTTAAGTCCTTTCTAAACCTAACCATTCTATGATTCTATGTGCATATTTGTTTTAGTACCTATCAAAAAATCTAGAAGACATTCTCTGGAGATTTTATGTTATAACTCTTTTTACTCAGCCTTAATGTTTGATAAATTGTCTATCATCTTCTCAGTCAGGAAGTGCAATCTCAGACATACAGTTTATCTGTTTATAGGTATATCTTTTCATTAACAAAAAGGGTATTGCACTTTTATTTTGTCCACCGTGCAAGCCTGATATTTCATTCCTTCCCTATCAGTATCTCCAGCAGGGAATGTGTGAGACTGGTTTTGTTCTGGTTCCATAAGTAATGAAAACAGTACCTGGCTTGCTTAGTGTGTCCAATCCTCTGAAGTATTTCGTTGCATTTTGGGAGGGATGCTGATTATGGTCCAGGGAGTTAAGTCTTTTTCAGAAATAAGATGTTTGATAACCCACTATTACTTAAATATTTATCTGTCACTCAGTAGATGTAGTGTTCCTTCCTACTTCATGTTTTTGTGTGTGAATGTATGACTGAGTGATTTATTATTGATAGTCTGCACTTGACCATTTAGTTGCTTTGTTATCATACATCATGTTTCAGACCTGATGTTATTATGCATTAGTACTGCTAAAAAAAATTTTCAAATCACTCCAAAATGCAATTGCAATCGAACTATTTATTGCTCCTGAAAGGAGCTGGGCTGAGAAGAGAGATTTGCTTAAACTTTCTGATTTACTTATCTTCATCTAGTAAGCAACATTCATTTAAAACTTGGTCAAGTCATTATTCATACTTTATTTTCTCTTCTTAAAAGGAAAGATTAATTTAATTATCCAGGCTAAAAAAAGAAAAAAAAAATCTATCTTCGCTTCCCTCAAAAAACAGTACTTGCATAACACATGTAAAATTTTAAGCTATAGAAAACATTCACATCTAATGTTTTAATTTATACATGTTGTTTCCCTTGTTCTGTGCATCTGTTCACCAAAAAACAGGCAGAAAGCCAGCTTCATCTGATGCCTTAATAAGCTTATTTAGGAAAAGACAGTAAAGATTTTCCCATCCAAATGCATGCAGACACTAAATTCAGTTATTGTTACTGAATGAATAACAGAAATAAGGCATTCAGAGGAAATCAAAAGACAAAATACAGGAAAGAGATTTGCATTTTTAATTTATGTTTACATTAATTATGTGTCTGACTAGTCTTTTATCAAATCAATTAATCTTTTTATTCAGGTGAGATAATTCAGTATATTTAGGCTGAAGCCTCTGCTCTGTCGCTTTTCCTGCTCCTGCAGCTGTGGTCTAAAGTCTGGTTTCTGATGCAGTATCTACAGACTCTCCTTGGTCTGAGACTGCGCAGTATAGTCTTCAAATTGCTTGAATTGGAAATGAGCAGTATGTCAAGTGTGGACAGTCTGGCCATTCCAGAAGCTGTCCCAGGTGGCTCCTGCAGTAGGATTAACTAAAATATACACAGATGAAGTACTTACAAACAGGCAGTAGAAAATGCGCACTGTAGGCTCTGGAATGATCACATAGATGTTTTGTATGTAGTTGAAGAGAGTCAGTAGCAGGCATTGCACATGTGTGTAAATAAGCAGGTGGGACTGCTGATCAGCTGGGTATACGAATTTAGTGGACCTGAGGTTCAGGGAGTCTTATCACATCCAGCTTGAGAAAACTTTGCTTGAGAAATTTTGGATGCAGATAATGACCCACCATCCTGTTCAAATGATCCAGATATGTTCATGAGCATCACCTTTATGCAAAAGTTCCCATTAAACTGGAGTCCCTTTTTTTTTGTGGTTTCGGTTTTACCACTCTCCTGGAGTGTCTGTGTAGTAGGCTGGTACAAGTTGCTGCTGTCTCCTAACCAGCTCCGAGAACACTTGTCTTGCTTCCAATGCACTACAGAGTCAAGTAAGTATAGACACAAGTAGTTAGTGCAGATTTTTAAATGAAACAGAGAAGACACTAGTTTTGGGGCCAGGATTTGGGCTCGACCACTTACAAACTAATTTTGATTAGATACCTTAGACTGGTATTTTAATCTCTTTGGATGGTTTTCTTTATCTAGACACAAGGTGATTCAGCAAATATTCTGGCAGCTTTAGTATACGCATACCATGGATAAATAAACAGCAAATGTAACAATCTGCAAATTTACCTAAGAAAGTGTCTGAAATAAGATTTCTGTGTCTCAGTTGTGTTTCTATCTTTAACAATGTGGGTACAGATTATTCTTCATTCTTTTTAACATACTATTTTTGTGGTTATGGGAGATTTGTTCCAAAGAAACTAATACAAAATTTAGTGAAAAGCCTCTGAGAAGTGACTTCAGACATTATTTTCTGCTAGGACTAGTTTCAGAAATATCTCTTTGAGTTTACTTAACTTCCATCTTGTCGAGGATGGTGTCAGCATCTGTTAGGAGTGGTCCAGTGTAAATAAAGCTAGGTTGCACACTGGGAAAGAATTGTGGGAGAGATTTAACATGAAAGACTTGATTTCATACAATGAACAATGATCCATAATAGCCCCCTATAAAATTACTTCAAAAATGAAATGTTTTGTTGGCTTTTACGAACAGAATACCAAAATAGTTATACGTACTTCACTTGCTGAAAGTTTTAATATTTTCGAACTGCTTTTTAAGAGAGGTAGATAATTTGCTAGTATAATCTGTATGGCTGAAGCTATATATTTAATTTCCCTCAAGTTCCAAAGCTATAATAGCTTACACTAAGAATAAAATATTTAATATGTTGTTTATTTGCAACTAGAAAGGATACAAACAGGGAAAAATCTACATCAGAGAGCATAATAAATACAATATATTCAGAACTTACAACCGGTCAAGTTTTCGAAATTCAAATCATTTTTATTAGCAGTTGAAAGTCTCTAAATTTTGCCTGACCTGTGATTTCCCACAGTGTTAAAAAGAAAAAAAAAATAAGAGTCTGCTGCTACGCATGTACACTGACTTGCTAATATGGTAATATTTCACTACTACACAATTTAGGAGATAACTCTATGACAGCTGACCAAAAGAGGAAGCAATTAGTGTGATAAGTAAAGAAACTGTCCTTTAAAGCATTTTCTTATGTACTGCCAAGACACTAAGAGTTTAATAACTGCCTCATCTGTTGATTTAATTTGATTAATGTTGTTGTTGGAAAATTCTGTAAATAAATATAATTATTTCCCCTATTAGACATATTTTAGAAGATATTTTGTTGCAGTAGCATGCACCTCGTAAGTAGCATTTCCAATTACATTAAGTTTTGTTAATGATGTCAAGTTCCGAAAACAAATCACAGAAGCTTGAGTTCTCTCTACTGTGTTTTTCTTTCTCTATTTCTTATATTAAATTTTTTCTCTTTAGTTTGTGTCACCTCAGTGTAATTTTAGAGTGAGCTGCTATACATATGTAAGAAAAGAAAAAACAACTTTGTTCAATTGCTTCTCCTTAGGTTGGAACATCTAACAACTAATTTCATCATAATGTGATTTTATCTTTCAGTAATCCAGAGTTCAACTATATCTTTTTCTGTTGGAAATAACTGGGGTTTTAATTCTTCAGTACTGGTGTTCTGGTTTTTTTTTGTTGGTTTTTTAGGGGAAGTTTGTTGGTATAGATTTGTTTATGTTCATCACATGGTTATTTGCTTATTTACAGTACAGTCTTATGACTAGTATACACTTTACCAGGTGCTAGTGCTGTTCCCTTAATCTTGCTGGGTAAGAGTTTGTGCTGAAACTAAAAAGAAATTGTAAACATGTTTTCACCCAAAAGGAGGCAAAAACATAAAAATACACTTTCCCTAATATCTAACAACAAATATTTCTTTAAAAGTTTGCGACTTCTTCAGTTCCTCCCTACATAATTGGGAATCATGGAATCATAGAACAGGTAGGGTTGGAAAGGACCTTAAGATCATCTAGTTCCAACCCCCCTGCCATGGGCAGGGACACCTCCCACTAAATCGTATCACCCAAGGCTATGTCCAACATGGCCTTGTACACTGCCAGGGTTGGAGTATTCACAATTTCCCTGGGCAACCTATTCCAGGAATACAACATAATGCAATAAAATACAGGGAAATTATGTGTCTACCTTAAGGGGAAGGCACCTAACAAGTGGGCATTACACCACTTTACTACTAAAACTTTGTGACTAGGTGTGCCATCAGTTCTTATTTCGAGTCTAAGCAAAGCCTTTATAAAGAAGACAGGATAGCATTTATCTGATGGGCCACTGTGAAGTGAATGACACTAGAATATAAGGTGATTACACCCTATGGGCATGTGTGAACTAAGCTCTACTGCAGGATGCAAAGATTTCTGTGCTAGAACAAAATTCAAGGCATTTATGTCATTAGTCTTTCTCAAGTGGAGTATTGCTTTTTTTGAACTCCAGCTGTATTTTGGTTTGGTAGCAACACTATACAATCAAAACAAAACAGACAATTCAGGTGGAAACCTCCTTCTTAAATAATTCATTCTCAAGCTACAGAATTGTTCCTTAGATGCTGTCATGACTCGGTTATGGTCAGAGTAGATAAAAAAAAAATCTCAAGAAGACTTGTCTATCAGTGACTATGAGAAAAAAGTAAACTGTTTCTGAGACATACAATAAAATGCTAATACTTACACTAACAGACTACTTAGGAAGGAATAAAGAAATTTAATACTGTGCAAAAGGGGTAATAATCCACTTTGAACTGTGATCTTCAAATACTATGTGGATGCTAGATGGCACTCTAAGTCATATGGTTTACTTTTAGGTAGTCCTGTGAGGAGCAGGGAGTTGGACTTGATCCTCAAAGGTCCTTCCAACCTGAGATATTCTATGATTCTATGTTGTTAAAAAAGGAGAACTGAAAAGATGAATGTTGTGTAAATAAAAGATGTACTAATTCACAGCAAATGAACTAAATAAATTCAATATAATGGGAATATAAAAATTAAAAAATAGTTATGAGTACATGTGTTAAAGTTTTATATTGCTTAGAGAAATACCATTATCGGTAGAAAAGGTTAATCTTTCTGTCAGTCATTGCCTACCTGTAAAGGATGCCTGCTAGTTATTTGAAATATTTTCTGTTAGCTTGGGACGTCTCTTTCCAGTACCTTCATGAGCAAACTGAGTGAGTTTCCAGAAAAGAAAAAATAAAAGGAAATAAATTAATAAATAAATAATAAAAATCCCCCAAACAAACAAAACAAATCAAATGTGGCATTTCTAGATAAGTTTTATGGGGGACTTCTATAAGTCCTTTTAAAACTATGAAGAAAGAGAACTTAGTCTACTACATTCCTATGGAAGAAATCACGAGCTGTGTAACTTGACTACATGGATTTAGTTCTCATACCATAGTCAGGGCAAGGGGGGACACATAATACCAGAGGAATAGCTCATATGTAATGTACTAGATCTACATTCAAAACTATATGCTATCTCAACAGTGGAATTTGTACAGGGCCTTATTTGCCCATATAAAGCCATGTAGAAATTCCTCAGATACCAATATGACCTGAAATAAAAATCATTCAGGATAATATAAGGAAGCCTTGCCAGCCCCCCAACAACCTGGCCCCAGGATGGTCCCAGGAGCAGTTTTACAGCCAATAGTGCAGCAACTTATCAGTCAGCTTCTAAATAAGTCAAGGTATGAGAACTGCTGCTTGGAAAATATAAAAGGCTTATGGAAATTTATGAACTGGAAAGCCTATTTCTCATAATAATTAACAGTGCATCACTGTTTAAACCTTGATCTCTCACAAGTGCTTTTGCCATATGTCAGGTGTTGAAAGACTGAAAATTTTCTGCTTGTAAGAAAAAGCAGTGCAGTGGAATGACAGTCAACTGGGATGTGAGCAGTGAAGATACTTTTAACAGTTGAGGAAAATATTATAAAGGCCTATGTAAAGCCAACACCAACAGAAAACTTCCCCGAAGAAAGACTGAAGACTAATGAATGAATACTATATAATTTTAGAAAAGAAATTTCAATAGAAAAAGCAAAGTAATAACAAATCTAAAATTACAGACGCAAGGAGCCTCTGTAAGAATAGCAGAGTAATGGCCAACTAGTGACTATGGACATGGCTGGAGAGCAAAATTCAGGAGGGTCTGGGCTTTTTGTTTTTAACATGATCTTCTGTAAAAGAAGTAATTGAAATCTGTACATTCTCTCCCCCATTGTCGCTAAAAGTTATAAAGTTAACAAATAAAATAAAATAAATGCCTGTAAAGGTCACCGATGAGGGAAAAAAAAATAAATCTCCGTACAAATTCTGTATTGATAAAAGATTTAATTGGATTTGTGTATGCAAGAAAACTTATCAAACTTGAGGATCAATGGTTCATGAACTTTGGAGGCCTATCATCATACAATGTTTAAGAGAACTTCTAAACAGTGGGTGTCCAGTGCTGATGGGCATACCTTTAAAGCCATATGTTTGTGCTACTCAAAAGAGTAAAATCCTCATTCTTTTTTATCTTACTGATAGGGGTTTTTGTTGGCTTTTTTTTTTTTTTTTTCTAAAATAAGTCACTATATTTTAAAAGTACACTGATAAGTACCATTTTTTTCCTTTAGAAATACACTAATGAATTGCACATTTTGAAATGCTTAGCACTGGATCAAGGTTTGTGGGGTTGACTAGGACCTACACAGTAATGAGTTTATTCTTAATAGCATGACTTTTTTTGTTATATTATAAAATTATGTTATTTTTACCCAGACAACATAAGGAAAAATTTTCACATTGTGAGTTTAGTTGTAAATTGAGGTAGTCTAAACAAATAACTTCACAAAATAGCAAAAGTAGATTACATTATTTAGATCTCAATTAATACTTTTTTAGTGCAAATTTGTAAAATAAAACCTCACAGATTGTGGCTTTATTAGTAAACCATGTGAAGCACTTTGTGAAATCCTTTTCAAGTTTAAAAAAAAAAAGAAAAAAAAAACACCAAAAAATAACTAAAAACCATTTCATTCAAGCACATAGATTTTCAAACTCGGAAAAGCAAACAAAACACAACAATGCTGCTATTTGGAGTGAGGACTCACATGTCAGACTCTCATGGTTATATCAAAACTAACATAGTAGCTACCCTGTGTATCACTCACTGCTATAAAGCTGCTATATAAACTGAATGAACTCCTTAGCAACTGAGATCTGCTTGGGTGTTTCTTTTATTCTTTTCACCATTTTTCCCAAATTGTAGTATGTCAGCAGCAAACAGGAAAAAGAATGGTAAGCTTGCCAATTATTCTTCTGTGCAGCAAAAGTGTTCTTGTCTGAGTACAGGAAATGTTATATCAGTGAAGGGTAATGAGCTTGAGGTACACAATAGGGCTTTTTCTTCACCAAACACAAAGACAAGATATATTCTCCTGACTGCCAGATGATTCCTCTGTGGCTTTCCCCATAAAACAAAGAATGTATACAACAAAAGTTACAATAGTTGTTTTAGATTGTAATACTGGACATCCAAGACTGGTGGCAAAATTTTCTTCTTGGAAGAATGTGACAGAATAGTAGGGATACAGACACATCCACTACATGTTAAATGGTAACTGCATGCACTACTGGGAACATTAATTTCTCTCCTCCTTCTAGAATTCTCTTGTTTAGATTTTTCTGGATGAGCCTATACTGCACTTCAGGAGGCCCACTGGGATACCATGCAGATTTTGCAAAGTCACAGCCTGCATTACGAGACTCTGCTTAGAATATGGTCAAAAGCATTTATATTCCCTTTCTTTCTCTTCCCTGCAAACGCCAATGAAAGAGAGCAGTAAATCAGACATCCCACTGAACTTGTGGTTTAATGAGCTTACATAAAATACTTTTCTGCATCCTTTTGGCCTGTATTTGTCCATTTATATCCAGGCAGAATAAAATTTGAGAACTGGACTTAAAATTGTTAATTATGTTTGGGGTTAACCATGGTTGTATGGAAACTGTATTTTAGATTAGTTTTTATTCCTAAAATTATGTTATCACTTAATTATTTAAAGAAGAATTACTTTAGAATAATGACAAAACAAAATTTCCATTTGTAAAATTAAATGGATTGCTACTGTTAAACTGATCATATATTTTATGTATATATATGCTGATAAACTCTTTTCACTATCAATAATTGCCCTATATAATTAGGATCAATATATAGGCCTAATTAAATTATTAGTGCTTATAAAAGTGACAGTAGTTCATTATAGACTGGTCACATAACTGAGCATAAAATTAGAAATTAATAAATTGCGAAGGCCTGTACAAAGTATCCCATCTCTCCCCATAGCATGACTAAGAACAAAAATAGCAAATAATATCCTCTGATTTAACTTACCTAAAGAAAGTACTATTGGCCAGAGTTTCCACATAGAAAAGAATTAGTTTCATCAAACAATGGACATATGGAATGGTGAGTTTAATTGGACTCAGAAATTTTACATAATATAATAAAAATTAAATGCTAAGTATTAATATGACAGATAAAGAATCAGAGTAATTGCCTTTAATAGTATAGGCAAGTATACTAGCACCCACAGTAGACAAAGTGCTGGACACATGGTGCATAATTATTAATTGTCTTGTTATCACACTTTTATTTTGGTGAAACCTAAGTTAAGCAAATAATTTCATAACTCTGAAATATACAGATTAGCTACTTTCACAAAGGCTCTCATTGTCTTTGCAGCTGTGTGCAATGACAGTTACTGTAGGCATAGCTTGAGACAGATGATACTTAACAGATTCCGTATTAGCAGCTGAGTAGACACTATTGTCTGTGTATTACATGCTTCACCACTGCTTTCAATTTTTTGTAATAAGAATGCTATTACTTAGTGGAGTGATTTTTCAACTATTTTTTTTAGGAATAAACTCAACATTTATCCAGGGGTTTAGGATCCTTCTCTAGCAAATCCAAGACAGCAAAGACAAGACATTCTTTTAAAATTACCTTAACTAGACTACAGGCTACAATTTCAGAATCACCACATCCAAATAATGGATTTTTTCTTAATTTAATACTGACCATTACCTAAATCAGTTTAAAATAATGAAAAGAACATAAACTAGGTAATCAAATTCAAGCACCAATAGTGCTACTTGAACTTGTGATTATTTATCACTGTCGTCCTAAAGAATTAAGAATGGTCTTTTATTTTTACTTTTTAAATATTGGGAGCTTTTAAACTTGTAAACAGTTGCACATTAGCAAATGGGAAACAGACAATCTATGGCAGGAAGGAGAATTCAGGAATACTTAATTTGTTCTCTTACTTAACTCTTTACCAAAATCTTATGTGTTCATGGCCTTCTCGTGCCCCTTTTTCTTCCCTTGTCCTTTCAAGAATTTTATAAAATCACTGAAAAACTGTTTGTGTCAAACTCTTTCTAAAGGTCAGAAGATTCATTAAGCTGACCCAATTTCATTGCAATTTTTCAAGTTCAAGAGCATGTTTTTAAAACGTTTAAAAATCAAGTGATCAAACAAGCAAAAAAGAAAATAAATTTAACCAGTTATAAACATGCAACCACAGATAAAGTCCTGAATACTGAAATCATCCAATATCTGGAGACCTTGTCCCCTTCTCAATTTGATTGCTACAGATATTTGTCTCCACAGAAATATGTGGAGGACAGAGGAAAACATAGGATGTAAAGAAACAGAAGAAAAAAGTTTTTTAAAAAGCTTTCAGTGAATGCGTAAGAAAGTTATTAGGTTTTAAAGCAAAAATAGGACCACAATATTTACATCCTTCCAACAGATGGAAGTAAAAAGTTGGAGAGCAAACCTGAGATGGTTGTATGAAAGTAAGTGAAAGAAGCTGTTTGGTTACAGATGGCAGGAAAAAAATATAATTGAATTAATTCAAGGGATAAAATGTCACATTTCTTCAGTTTTTCTAAAGTCTTGATCAAACCAGTCTTTGTGAAGCTCAGTTTCTTCTCCCATAAAGCTACATAATGTAGAGGTACCACACCTTTGTGTGAGACATTTACTTCTCATTGAGCCGCATCCTGGAAGGATTTAATTACTGAGAACTACAAATGGATCAAAATAGTGCAATTAGGTTTTAACAATAGAAAAATTTTTAAAGGGCTGTTCTCACTTAAATTGTTATTGGTATCTAATAAGATGAGTGTAGAACATCCCTCACAGTATAATTAAGCCAAAATTCAAGTTTGTTGACCTTGCAATGTTTCTGAAGCTTTGAGTGGATCAAAGCATGCATCTTCCATATTTTTATTTTGTAGAATGAGAGTATTAACAGAATATCTGACAGTCTGGAGAAGAGAAGGCTGCATGGAGACCTCATAGCAGCCTTCCAATATCTGAAGGGGGCCTATACGGATGCTGGGGAGGGACTCTTCATTAGGGAGTGTAGTGAGAGGACAAGGGGTAATGGATTCAAACTTAAACAGGGGAAGTTTAGATTGGATATGAGGAAGAAATTCTTTAATGTAAGGGTGGTGAGGAACTGGAATGGGTTGCTCAGGGAAGCTGTGAATGCTCCATCGCTGGCAGTGTTCAAGGCCAGGTTGGACATAACCTTGGGTGGCATGGATTAGTGGGAGGTGTCCTTGGTCATGGCAGGGGGGTTTGGAACTAGATGATCTTAAAGTCCCTTCCAATCTTAACTATTCTATGATTCTATGATTCTATGAATGGATTATTTTGAAAATAGGCTTTGTTTATAGGGTTTTACCTTCAAATGTAACTGGTCAAACAGTGTATGTTGACATAAAGTCCCCAAGAAATTCTTCTCTATTGCTTATGCAACTGTATGCTGTCATTAAGATTTACCTGAAGGCTCCTTATGAAATCCAGGACACCAGTAGTATCCTTGAAGTTTGAAACCCTCTTAATACAAGACTGATTGGAACTGTTACAGATACATTTCCGTTGAAAATTTCACCATAGAGAGTGTTACAATGACAGAAAAATGCCAAAAGGACCCTATTGTGTATGGAAAGATATAAACTTGCAAACACAATACACACCATGCAAATGAGATAAAAATTTGCCCTTGCTTGTGTGCTTGGAGGTCAGAAGAGAAATGGAATTTTGCAGTCATCTGGGGGATTTCTGATTTATTTTTTTCTTTTCTTTTCTTTTCTTTTCTTTTCTTTTCTTTTCTTTTCTTTTCTTTTCTTTTCTTTTCTTTTCTTTTCTTCCTTCTTTAGCCTCTCGTCTCATCCCCTCTCATCTCTTCTCCTCTCTCCCCGGAAAATGGTTCTGTTTTGGCTCAGCGATGCCTGCAGGACCACCTAGACACTTAAAGGCATCCAGCCTGGCCTGCCTTTAAGCAAAACAACAGGCAGAGAGAAAGAGGAAAGAAGTAGGGGCGCAGAAGGAACCTGGAGAGACCTAGCTGGTGCCCAGGTGTTGCCACACGATAGCCAGGGAGATCTGTTCGCAGGAGAGACAAAGGCAGAAAGGGAATTATATGATGTTAAAAAACTTTACTGTAAAGGACACATTAAGCCCATAGAAGTCTCTGAGAGATATTACTTATTTCTGCTTATTAGTGATAATAGCCCGGTAAATTTGCTATTGAGTGTATCAAAGGCATTCAAGAGACTTTGAAACATCAAAAAGATTGCAATTCTGATTTTACGGTTTTATTCCAGGCCCGACCTCCTGGCTACAACCCTTGATTGTAGTGTTTAAAAGTAAGCGGTGATCAGAAACACATCCTCCTCCTCTTCCGCTCCCAGCAGCCCCGACCGGCCGCACCGCACTGCACCGGGCCGGGGACCCATGCGTGAGGCTTCCGCCGCTCCGGCTCCGTGCTCCGTCGCTGCTCCGGCTTCCGAGGGCAGAGGAAAACCGCGGCCCTGGCAGAGGGCACGCAGGAGGGTCCCCGCGGCCGGAGAGTGCTCACTGTCTCCCTTAGAAAACAAATCAAAGCATAGAAAATGCTTTAAAACACGATAAAATGACTACTGAGCTGACTATAGCCCGGCCCGCTGCTGCTGCCTCTCCCCCCTCGGGCCGCGGGGAAGAGCGGGCTGCATTTTCCGCGCTGCTCCTCGCTGCGGAGTGAGGCAGCCTCTGCCACTGCTTTTGATGTGTCTGTAATTTACCCTTTTTCCCCCCCTTGCTTTCTTTTTCGGTCCTTAATTTTGCCTCTGTGTCTCTTCTTCCTTCACACGCCTCAGATCAGTTGGGGTGTATTATACCAACATCAAAGGGACAATCCGACAATCCAGCCTTTATTATCTTTTTTTTTTTTTTTTTTTTTTTTCCTCTTTCCTTCCCTTTTTATTTGGGCAAAATACTTCATTATTACTGAACGCGCCGTATTTGGAAAGCTAAACAAGAAATAACGTGCAGGGTCGGTGCAGGTCCGCACTGCAACGAGCCAACATGTGTACGCCTAAAAGCCCAGAAATTAAATACAGGTTGATCCAATTTAAAAAGGAGAGCGAGGGAGAGGGAGCCGGCTCTTTGAGTGTGTGAGAGAAAGAGGGGAAGAGATGAGTAGCTGGTAATTATTGAAATATAAGGATGAGATTAATTCAAAGGAAACAAACTATGAAAACAATTGGAGCCGAGTGAAAAGCAAAACCCAGATTAGAATTTGCTTGTGGTTTGTTGTCTGTCTGCTTTCTTTCCTCCTTCCCACCCATTGTCACAGTGCAAGGCAATGGGATTTGCACACTTGAGGTGTAATAGCATTACTGCATTAATTAAAATTTTCATTTCACGTCCAGATTGTTTACTTATCTGCTGGAAACATATGTCGGGAGAAGTTGAGATTCTGGATTCTGCTCCGCTGCCCAAGGTGCAGTGCAGTACAGGGGGGGGGGAATGACTTCAGGTTTTTTTTTTCTTTTCCATTGCATCCTCCAGCCTTATCTCTCCGCTGTAAATTATAAGGAGACTCCATTGAACTGAATATGAAGATTATATTTGCGAATGGCACGTCCTAGAGCGGACCCGGTCCCACTTTGAGATGAAACAAGACGTCTTGCGGGCCCTGAGCCCCCCCCCTTCTCCTCCCTCCCTGTACCACTGCAGCTCCCTGGGCCCAGGGGGCTGGCTGAATGAGATCCCCCGACACCCATCCGGTCCGGTGGAGAGGGAAGGAGAGCAGCTATGCTCCCCTTTCCTCCCGGGATAGCCCTCTGCTTCTCCCCGCTCCCTCCCGAGAGACAGCGGTGAGAACCAGGATGTTCCCTCACCTACCAAAAGCTGTCCTTTCTGAAGCGACACCCCAAAGAACCCACAGCGGGGGGGTGTGCGGCTGAGAAGCCTCGTCCGAGCCGTCGGGACAGCTGCCGCGCCGTCGGGGAGGGCGCTGCGGCGGAGCCGGGGCTCTGTGCGGGGCAACGCGGCGAGGGGTGTCCGAGTGCCTGCAGCAGTCAGGTGCTGTTGGTGGGAGCCCCCTGTTTATCTGCTCTCCCCCTTTTTATCCCTTTTATTTTCTCTTTTTTTGGGGTGTGTGTGAGTTTTTTTATTTGCTCTTTTTATTTTTTTTTTTTAATTTTTTTTTATAAGAGACCCCTGAGAAGGCAGTGAGGTGCCGTCCTCTCCGCCAGGTCTATCTGTAATTGAATCTAGGTCAGTTA
>JAOEHX010029489.1:27624-48162 GCA_025448015.1 Bolborhynchus lineola
GCTCAGCTGTTTAGTGGCGGAACAGCGCTTGTCTATCGTTTGGGAGTGGAAGACCTGCATCGCTACCTAGCTGCTGAATCTGGCAGAATTACCCAAAGACGAAAAATAAAAGGCCGCTTGCACACAGTCAGGCAGGTAGCCCAGAAGCGGCGCCTGATTTACAAGGAAAATAAAAGAGAATACTGTTTAGGCTGAGAGAATATCTCTTTTCCATGCACTTAAGAGAGAAAATAGAGAAGTCATGCAAACCTGGACAGAGCTCAGAAGCCTGTGGAAGTGGCCATCCTTTTCAAAATACAGAATAGCCAGGCTTATCATTAGAAAGCAGTAAGCAGTGTAAGGGGGCATAATTCACACAATACTAATCTTTGCAGTTTTAATCAAAAGTTTAAAATCTTCCATAAGTTCTAAACATATTTACTCAAAGTAAATGGTGCTTAGAAGCCCCTATTACAATTTATCCGTTTATTAGAGTTGCCCCAGCTGAACCTCTTTTTTCCCTGCCAAATGCTCTGACTCACTCCATCTTCCCTAAAATCCATTGTGATTTTCTGTGACAACTGAGGAAAGATGTGTTTTATATTATACTAACTATTAGACTATTGTGATTGCCTTTTAAAATTTCCATTCCTTGCCAGATCAAATACTTGAGCTTAATCAGGAGTGTGCATTTTGGGGAAGCTGAAACTTACAAATGACAAGTTGGAGAAATGCACTGTGTCAGCAAACTGTTCATCCTGAAAGTTGCACTTAGCTTAAATAAATCCTCTGCTTTTCATCGTCTATTACAAGGTACTGCTATTTTTCTGTGGGATGCAATGCTACAACAGTGAGGAGTCACAGGCGTAAAATATATGTCCAGGCTGCTTCAAAAACAGACTGGACCCTGGTGGAAATTAGGGCAAGCAAAACCCTTTTGTAACTGGTGTTCAACTGCAAAGGACAACTGCAGCAGCCAGGAGCAGCTGGAGCATGGGCACACTGCTGTAACATCTTCCCCTTTGCCACCTTCTCCTTTGGCCATGTCCCAACACCCTGCAGGCTGATTCAGGATAGTGTTTAGTGTAGGCTTTGCCCCTTCCACTCCGTACTGCCTATGATTTTCCTCAGGGGCCAGTTCCAGGTGATTTATGGCTCCCTTGCACCAACAGAACTGCTACAAATTGAGCCTCAGCGATGAAATTATGAGGGTTTGTTAGACAGCAATTCATGTTGAAGTATTTGACAAAAAGGTTACTGTTGTGCTGTTTGCATTCATGTAAACTGGACACGGTCCAAATAGCAAGTTAGTAATTTCCAAAAAGGCAAAAACTCATAAAGTTTTCCACTTTGAAAAAGGAGCCTAAGAAGATAATTGCCATAATATTATCTCTTGCCAGCATTAAATTCATTGTTAGGAACTTCACAAAGGGATATAAAGAGGGGCACACACAGCTTAAGTAAGTGTAAGAATTCAAAGAAAGAGTTGCAGCACATTTTTTAGTGTTTTCCCACTCTACATTTCACATTTCTAAACAGAAAATTTTCATGAGATAATATAAGGAAAATGGTTTGTGTTCAGGCAAGGAAACAGTAAAGTTAAGGACTTTTCTAGAAGAAACAGGTAGAGTTATACTTGTAAATCACCTGGTCCAATACAACATATAGAGTAAGAAAAAGCACATTTTTTCATAGAACTATGTCTTCCTGACTCTCGGAGTAGTAGGCAGAGCTTACTTAAATGGATTAAATTGTTTAAACTTAAGGAAATATTCTAATAAAGTCATTCACAAGGAGATGTTAAGGATGCTTGATATCCACAATAAAAAAAGAAATATGTCTCATAATTAAAACTTTATATGACAAGTGTCCTCATTTAGGCTGTAAAAGTTATTTTTCTCCCTAGTAGCTGGTGCAGTGCTGTGTTTTGTCTTTAGTCTGAGAACAATGCTGATAACACATCGATCTTTTAGTTTTCACTAAGTAGCACTTACCTTGATCAAGGATTTTTCAGTTTCTCATGCTCTGCCAGGGAGGAAGGACACAAGAAGGAGGGAGGAAGCACAGACAGGACACCTGAACCAAACTCTCCAAAGGAGTATTCGGTACCACAGCACATCATGTCCAGTATATAAACTGTGGGGGGAGTCACCGGAAGGGCCATATCTCTGTTTGGGCTGGCTGGATGTCGGTCAGCTGGTGGTGAGCAATTGCATCATGCATCACACGCAACCATGACACCAAGAAAACAGCAATAACAATAAAATAGCTGGTTTGAGCATACTCAAATATTAATAGCCATTTAATACATAGGTTAAAAATTGGATTGGTAAAATCCAAAGGTCATACTACGTGCTATATAAAGATTTATTGTATTAAAATAAATTGAAAAATAGTTAAGATTGTGTTATGTTGGAAAATGCAATGAGAAATGGCACCTATACACAAAACATGATTTGTAAATGTGGCTAAAATCTGTCTCTCATTAACTAGAGATTCTAAGATTGCATTTTCAATCTTTTGTAAGGTAAGACTGAAATCCTTGCATCAGTGAATACCCTGGAATTATTACTTGTTTATTTAATAAAAAGATTAAATAGCATATTATAAATTGAACAAAATATTTTGATATCATGTAGTAGAAAAAAAGACCTTATTTCACAAGGAGAAAACAAAATATCAGAAAATTACCACAAGATCATTTTCTGGGACAAACCATTCTATGAGAAAGCTTACAGACAACTTCAATGAAAATAAAAGTAGTAAAAATAACTAATTCTCCCATCAATTATATTGGGATAGGAGAAAATTTAATGAAATGATTCTGTGGGAAAATATAGAAAAATCGCTCTTTTTCCCCCCTATCTTTTCACATACCAAATGTTATATCATGATGAAATATTTATAAGGAAACATTTCTTCACTAAGAAGGAGTTCAAACACTGGAACAGACTTTCTAGAGAGGTGGTTGATCCCCAAACCTGTCAGTGTTTAGGAGGCATTTGGACAATGCTCTTAATAAAATGCTTTAACATTTGTTCAGCCCTGAGGTGGTCTGGTGGTTGGGCTAGATGTTCATTTTATGTCCCAACTGAAAATTATTTACTCTGTTCTGTGCAATTCAATTTGATTTCATTCTATTTGATTCCATTTGATTGATTTAGATTTAAAAAAAGTAGCGGCTACATTTTCTTGAGAGTTAGATGAATCCAACCAAATCTTTCCAAAGCAGGGAAGAGAGGCCTTGGCTTTTAAAACATAACTAAAATCTAACATGTCATTTTGTATTTCAAATTTGAAATTTATGCTGGCTGGGACAGAAACCATTGTACAATGAGTTTTCTTGAGTATACAAATGAGCTATTAATTCTTCCATTTTAAATTTATCACAACCACTTACTAATGCTTCTTGGTTTCTTTCAGTTTTTTTGCCTATACATTATATGTTTTATGTCAAAGGCAGCAATTAAACTGTCTCAGATTCTGATTCTCTTTTAATTCTTTTACACTTAATCAGTCTGGCTTCTACTCCACTGCAAAGTAGCTCCAGCTTTCTAACACTATTGCTTTCTGGGGAGCTAGTATCCACTTGACAAGATCACAGTCAATTATAGTAGCCTCCCATCAGGCCACCATTAGTTGGAACAGTAAAAATGGCAAAATGTCTCTTACAGAAAGACAAATTGAAAATGTTGTTCTTTCCTCTAAATAGCATCTAGTTCAGTTAAGAATTCTAACTATTAGAACTTTTCTGGAGGAATATGGAAATTAAGACTTTTAATCCCATTAAATAAGGATCTTAATGAAAAAATTTTACAGAAACTTAAATCTCTTCATGTTTCATTCCAATTTAGAATGAAAGCCTGCCTAACATACGTAATTTTATTTCTTGTGTCTTAGTTCTCTACTGCTAATTGTAAAGCCCCCATACTACTCAAATTGTAATTTTAACTATATCAAAATAAATACTAATATTTACACTTATGTCTTTATTGAAATGAATCAACCTAAAATCAAATAAAGGAATTTGAAAGTGTGATAATTGTTTTGACTGTAGTCCCAGTAAATGGGACTTTGCCATTACCCACAGCAGTTTCAGGCTTTGTATGGACCTGCAGCCTCCTGAGTGCAGGCTCTCAGGACTTGTCTGGGCTTGCCTTGACCTGACCTGGTTTCACCTTATTTTAACCTCCGTTCCCTTGCCAAGTGACTATTGCTTAGCCTGTTTTAGCTAAAAAACTTATGGTAGAGGTCTGACAAACTTCAGATAAAATGAGTGCAAAGCAATCAATACCCATTTGCATCCCCTGAGATGGCAGGAACCTATTCCAGGTATTGAGGGGAAAGGATGAGAAGAAATCAGCCTGCATGTAGAAGGAAACCTAGGCAGATTCTGAGTGTGATGTGGAAGGAAGCTTCTGCGTCACACATCTCCCACAGAGTGGAGGTAGAAGTCCCCCTACGAACTCCCAGCAGACCTGTGTTCTTTTTTACCCCAAATTTGTCAGAAATACTTAGACTTGGAGTGAAAGGTACTGAGGCTACAGTAGAACTGCCTTACTATTGCTCAGAAATTTCTGGAAATATCTAGAGTTTGTAAAAAGTGCTGGAGTTGGTCTTAATTTTTAATCTCTCATTGCTGAACATAGATCAGTTTGCAGTCAGCTGGCAGATTTCAGGTTACATGGCAGCAGCATCAAAATAACTCCCTTTTTTCCCCACAAGATTTTATTTGCTTGAGTCATATAAGTTGTAATGATAACTTCCTTGGTAAATGTACTTTTACAAGTCTTACTAATTGCTAATTTTCAGCACTGCTTCATGAACTACGCAAAAATACCCCCTTTTTAACCAAATTTAATTTGGTTAGTCATAATTCTCCAAATATCAGTTTCTTTTTTATTCTCAACCTTGTCTTTAATCTCTGCTATGGAGAAATCACCGTTGTTCAAAGTCACTAAGTTAGTTTTTAGAATCATTTTACATTCTTATTCCTTTCATAGTTATATTTTGTTATGGACAAATGACCAAATAATCAAAGACAGATAATAGAAGTCTCAAATAAGTGTAAGAATTTATGATTTTAATTAATTTTGGTAGATATTATAGGATTATTTTTTGTTATTCACCTTGCCTTCAAATACCTGAGATATGGAGCAATATTATTTAAATATGTGACACATATATCATAGAATCATAAAATAGTTAGGTTTGGAAAGGACCTTAAGATCATCTAGTTCCAACCCTCCTGCCATGGGCAGGGACACTTCCCACTAAACCGTACCACCTAAGGCTCTGTCCAACCTGGCCTTGAACACTGCTAGCAATGGAGCATTCACAACTTCCCTGGGCAACCCATTCCAGTGCTTCACCACCCTTACAGTAAGGAATTTCTTCCTNNNNAGATACTGGAAGGCTGCTATGAGGTCTCCACGCAGCCTTCTCTTCTCCAGGCTGAACAGCCTCAACTTTCTCATCCTATCTTCATAAGGGAGGTGCTCCAGCCCCCTGATCATCCTCGTGGCCCTCCTCTGGAATAGTTTCAAAAGTTCCATGTCCTTTTTATGTTGAGGACACCAGAACTGCACACAATACTCGAAGTGAGGGATATCTGTTTATACATTTAAAGATCTAGGTATTGTTTCCTCCAAACATCACTCAGCAAATTCAATACTTTTAGAACAGAACTATTCCCTGTATAAATCCAGAAATATAGTTACAGAATAAATATATAAAATATTATCAGCGTAATAAAGGATGCCCAAGAGCATGTGTGCTCTTTCTCAGTTTCACCCCTGTCTTGTAAATCCTTTGCATAATTTGTATGAAATTTATTTTAAAAATCTTGCCTGCATCAGTCATCTGCTTGTATAAGAAAAATAGCTGGTTTTTATTAAGCTATAGAAATAATACTCTGTATCTTCTGTTATCCACATCAAGAGCTGCCAGGAAATTCAATATCAACCAGCATTCCACATTGTTTATTAAACTGACAGTATTGCAAATCAAATAGCATGAAAAAGAAAACATGAAAAATAAAGTATATGCTCAATTATTTGCAAACAACAAAAGCAACAACAAAAGCTGTAGGAATAGCACCACTCCAACGATTAGAAAAATTCTCTCCATTTTTCTTCTGTGTCATGTAGGTCAAATCAAGGGTCTTTTGGGGTCACTAGCCTTCTGCTCAAAGCAGGGACAACAAGCTCCAACTTTGAATTTTGATTAGTTGTTCTATACCTTGACTAATTAAATATAACCATATTTTTTTTACCTCTTCTTCTTAACTATGTGCTATTACTACAGTCTCACCAATATTTTTTTCCTCTTCTCTAATTTCTACTTATACAGCATTAGAAAACAGACTTTAGAAAAAGTTTTAACACGCACAAGCTGTGTCCTAAAATCAGTGAACGCATTAACATTCTCACATCATCCTCAAAGTATTCTTTAATGCTAATTAAAATTATGTGTTTTGTGTATTTGTTTTTCTCTGCAGAAGCATAAGATTTCTTTCTAATAAGAAAAATGTTTTCAGCCCGTCATTACCAGGGCAATGTGGTCCAAGGTTTGATCATTCTCAGAGCAGAAATGTTTCTACTTCTGTTTAATCAGCATTTCATGTGTCTCAGCTTCAGACAAGAGTGCCATTGCCTCATCCATTCACTGACATGATCCTCCTTAGTCTTCTATTTTTCCCATTTCTTTTACAGACTCAACTCTGTCAGCCTTTCCTCATGTGTCAGATGCTCTGGTCCCACAGTTATCTTGTGAACCTTCACTGGAATTACAACAGTGTGTCCCTGTCTCTCTTGCACTGTTTGTTTACACAATCTGAAATCCCTAATACTGTAAGTCTTATATTTCCCTAATCCTAGGAAAATGCTGCCCATGTTTCTTCTCCTATATACACCATTTTCCATTTACTGCTACTGAAAATGTCCTCTGAGGAGTAAGTCTTTAATGATGAAAACAGGTAAAGGACAAGATTTCCTATGCAACTTGTCTCCCTCACTCACCCAAATGCAATAAAAATCTGTATTTTTATCTTTTTTTTCATTTCTTTGGCTCAATAATTTTATAGGTAAAAAACACACTGTACACTGTACCTTTGGTGACAAAGGATGTTTCTTTTTAATATTTTTTCAATCAATTAAAATAAAAATGCTATTATTTTTCTCTTATTGCTTTAGGAAGCATTTGTTTATTCCTTTTAGGATTGTTCTACTTCTTATTCCTTTGTATTTATTTTGCTTTGCCTGGTTTTGTTTGGTTTATTTTCCATCTTTTCTCTTGGTCTCCCACCTGATCCTGAAGCAAACATCAAAAGCAAAAAGCAGTCATCTGTAGGAAACATGCATATAAAAGACATAATAAACCAAATACGGGGTTTGAGAATTATCACATCCATAAGCCTAATTACATACATTTTGGTCTCTGACATGTAGTCTTCATTTATACAATCTACCATCAAATCCAAAGATATGGAAGAGATACAAAACCCATTTCAGCTGTATGAGAATTAAAATTCTTTATAGAATACAATATTTGTATGCTGAAGTTTTCCACATTATATCTTCCAAGAAGTCTAATCTTTAAAACCTATTTTTAGTTTCCCAAAACAGTTCTGTGGTGAATATTTGTAGCAATTTTGAGATTTGTGTCCTCTGAGATTTTTTTCACAGTGAGTATTCACTGTTTCATATTAACTTGACAAATTTAGCCACAGTGAAAAGAGCTCAGTGGACTTCATTGTACAACAAGGCTGGTTTTTTGTAGTGTTACTAGCCCACCATTTGCTAACATGAATTTGCAATCTCAAAAATATTTGTTTTGCTCCTCAGATGTGGAAACTCCAGATTTTTGTGGTGTCTCCATGACTCAGGGTCTTGGTTTTGTGCATTATAAGTAAATTCTTCACTGCCTATTATGATTTATTACTGTGAGAGGTGTTGAAAGTTAAGTTATGAAATATGAAGTCTGGATTCAGACCAAAAACATTATAGGCATATATTTTGCACTAGGGATGCTATGAAAATAGGACATTCTATTGCCAAATATGTATTAAGAAGCCCTTCCTGAAATGTTAACTGTCAGAATTTCAGACTCCAAAGGTTAAGAACTTCTATGCTAACTATCAAGAGATGTTTAGCTTGGAGCTTACTTTGTTCCTTATTTTACACAGTGCCATAGTGCTATGATCATCTGTTCCTTTATTAAGATGTATTTCCATTGTGTAAAATTCTAACAATAGGATTATAATGGCAACAGAGTAATTGAGTAAATAATGTTTACAGCATTCATACTGCTTTTTGCTTTAAAGTATTTGAATTGTTTGAAGAACAAATTACTTCTACATAACTAAATTTAGGTTAAAGAAAGAAAAGAAATATTTGGAAATGCCACACTGACAATTATCTACTGCTTTCATGTAGGTCTATGGCAAAACCACAGTGCTATTTCAGATGCACATAGAATAATGCACCATTCATTCTTAAATGTTGGTATAATATACCACATAATTTATGTGGATGATATAATCACACTTCAGCTTGGATAGCAAGACATTTTGCAAAAGCAACATATGTTAAAATCTGGGATATAATTACTCACACAAGACAATTTAAGACTGTTGAAAGCTCTATACAGTGTTTAATGAATTCTGAATTACTTGATTGGGCAATGCAGCACACATCACAGAGTCAAAAATCTCTGATAGATTTTATAGCTAAGGGAGCATTCCAGATACTAATGGAGACCAAGCACTGGCTTGCATTCTTTATTTAGGTGAAAATCATCCCATGATTTCCTATGTTAATCATCCCAACTCCTGTTCACATATAATTGAAATACACAAGAAAGATCTACACCATTTTTGTTGAAACTTGATTAATTTTGTTGTCTTTTAATCTATGGCTTTTGATAGTAGTTCAACACCTAAATACTTTTTCAAATGAACAAATGAAATTATTGTAATAACTTTACAATAATTTTGTGAAAATAATATTAATATATACATTTGTCCTTATATTTCTGATATACTATCATTCATTTCTATAATTCTTCAAAAATGTTTTTGAATTTTATTCTTGCAATCACTATTAAATTTATTGGATCTAAAACAAAAGTGGGGCTTTTTTTACACTTTTAAAATTCACTACTAATGAAATAGAATATAGATTTTTTTTAAAGTGCAGTGTATTTTAAGTTGTTACTCTGTATGACAAAATTAAAGAGAGTTGACAAAGATTCCTTCAATATGCAATAAACTCCCAAGATTGTTGCAGCATGGGCTTATGGAGTAGAAAGGAACTAAAAAACAAATGTTTAATCAGTCCTCATCTTCAGGAAAAATGCCAAAACAAAACAAATCACAGATATACAAAAAAGTCTCAATATTAATGACAATAACAAAAGATACTTGTCATTCAAAGAATAGAGTGTGCGTGTGTGTATGTGTTGGTATGTGGGTCTGCATCTATTATTTCACATACATGCACATGCTTTACAGAGATGCTTGTCTTTCTGTGTAGGAAGAATATTTGGGAAAAAAAAAAGTATTTTGAATTGTTTGAAAAGAAGCCTAAGCTGAGAAAACAAATATATAATTATCTTTGCAGGTACAGTGAAGTGTCCAAATATATTCTTTACTAAAAATCCTATTCTGAATGGTTGACATCTGCCATCTGCATGTTCTATTGCTTTTCCAAGACAAGCACATTGTTTCATGGAAGTAAGTTTATGAACCCAGAAAGTCTTCTGTATAGCTAGCCTCATGGAAGATTTCTATATTATTTAAGCGTACTAAATTGCACATAGGGACCTTCAGGCTGCATTTGTATTCATATATTAAATAGTGACCAGAAATGTCATCTAGGCCTGGAATCTGATCATCTGTAGTTTTAAATAAATAGCACAGTCCTTAGCAGACTTTTGGCCTGTATCAGACATTATTCCCACAGCAGTTTCCAAATACAGCAGAGTCATTCCCAGCAGGCAGTTTGAATGCTCTCACACTGTTTTAGAGGCCAAGATAGATTATTAACACCATGATTGGCTGTTCCTGGCCAATTGGCCTGAGCACCAGTGAGCATTCCTGGGCACACCTAGTGCATGTTAATATAGCCACAGACCCATAGTTGACAGAGACATCCTTTCTGTCTGTTTCATCTACTCTCAGTAGTGCACAATATGTGTCTTCATCAAATACAGTCGTTTACTTACTATGTGCAGTAAATTATGGCAAATAGAGGGATTTTATTTTTGACCACTACATTTTGAGTCTTCTTCACAGACTCTCATTTTGTTAAATGCATTAGTCCTGGTAAAGACTTCTCTCCGTCTTTGGTATAATCTTTTTTTCACCACTGTAAACAGCAGCCACTTCAGAAGCAAAGTGGAATGCTTATTAGTAAAGCTGTTTGTGTTGGTTTTGAAAATGAAAAGAATGATATCATATACTCTTTCCTCTCCATACACTAAACCTCCATTTGCATTAATATATATGATTTTTAAAATGTATGAATCTATTGTGACTTTTTTGCATCATAGGCAAGAAACTGGGTTGAAAAATTGCATATACATAATAGTCATTTCATATCTAGCTTATCATACAATCCAATAAGTAATCCCAGCCAATCTGTAAATAAAAAAACATTAGAAGAAGCATGAAGTAGAAAATGTTGCCTTACATATTTTGTGTTCCTTAGTCTGCTTTTGCCTTCTGTTTTCTTCCTTAGCAGTATAGCTGCAGTGTTTTGTGTGCTTTCTAACTAGAAAAATAGCTTGCATCATATTCAACTGTCATCTTTACATGTCTCTCTCACACAGATGCAGATGACTTCTATGCTGTAAACTAAATTGGTCACAGAGGAGCACAGCACAGGCATATTGCTTGCAACCCAACACTACATGCATTAGCGTATTCTCCAGGGTCAGTCAGCTCTGGAGTTAGAAGTGCTTCCCCCTTCCCTCTAGCACTCCAAGTGTTTGGAATTGGTTGTGGTAAAGTTTGGCTTTATTTCATTTATATGGTGATTTCTTATTGTAGGAAGTCTCCTTTTCCTATAGTTCCAGTAAAACATGCAGTCACTACTGTGGTTTCCTTGGGTGCATTACCTGTTGTTATAGTATAGGTTGGGCTGCTATGGAGATTATATACTTCAGGCCTGCCAGGTCATTATAGAAAGACATTTCCTCTTGAAGCAATAAAGCAATCAGAAAACAAAGCATCTGCAAATATCTGAAACACCAAAATATGTTAAGTCAAAAGGGATAAAGAAGGGAACATGAGCAACATCTATCAAGTACTACAGCACCTCAGCATGCCTCTTGAATTAGGGCCTATAAGCAGGTGCATTTGAAAAATGCCCCTTTCAAGCACAAGCTGTTTAAAAATAGGAGTTCAGATGCCATCTGTTTTTCTGTGGGATTAAATCTTTCCAGACTGCAGCTGAATCCACCGCCCTTACAATTGACGTACCACAGGCTCATAAATCACACTGCTGGGGAATAACCGTGTTGTCATCACTGATGTCACCGTCAGTTTTTTAAATAAAACCTCTGTGACCATGTGCATGTATCCCATTAGGTGGATACAAATTCTTCAAAGTTCTTCAAATAATAATAAATAAAAAAAAAAAATAAAAAAATAAAAAAAATAAATACTTTATCAGGAATATGTGACATTCTTAAAAGTCAATCACAATTTACCAGTTTTTACAGACTGCACTGTATGTTATAGGACTGCAGAGCTATCCACTGCAAAGTTTTGTTCTGGCAGCAATTTATGCTTTTCCCCATGAAATGACTAAAATTCAAAGGCGACACCAATGTTTGTTACATCCTGACACTTTCCTTGAGGAATGTTTTAATGGAATTAGTCACAAAAATTAATTAATTTCATAGCTTAGTTAAACTCAATTAACTGTATCATGTTCTTATCCAGCTTTAAAGTTATTTAAATAGAATTTGGCTTAATACACTTTTAATGAAGATCTACAAGTATATATTAGTATTTATTTTAATAAATTTTAGATTACAATAAGAGCCATGGAGGGGCTCCTAGTTGTGACTAAGACCTCCACAATTAGCAAGAGAAAATTGAATCCTAGAAATTAAATTACATAAAGCATGTTTTTAGTCTAAATGAGAAGGAGGCATAAAGAGATTTTAAACAGTTTATTTTATATTGTTTCAATAACATCATTATCTAGTTGGGACTAAAGGCTTCTTTTCAAGGTCCCTCCAGAAAGTCCCTAATAGTTTTTACTAATATTTCAGGAATGATTTGCATATTTCTCCCCTCCCCCTAGAATTTCCCTATTTTCCAAAATTTTATCCTTTGAAAATGAACAAAATCCCATGGAAATGATAGAAAAATCTGCATGAAAACCAATTTTTATGAGAAAATAAGGAGAACATAAAGACAAAAATGAACAGAATAATAAAGAAGTAGCTATACATGCATTACTGTTTATTATCATTGTTATATGAGAAATTGTATATATTCACTATATATAATATTATATATCATCATTATTATTATAAGTTACTGAATCTTTTACAACACCTTCTAAGTATTTTACAGAACAGAGTATCAATACTCACGCATAGTTGTGAAATATCTCAACAAGAAAGTGTGTATTAAAATAGTAATTAGAGCCTGAGGTTTTACACTTTTTTTTGTTAGTCATCTGAGTTCAACAGGTATTTACAGTGTAGGGACCAATGTCAGTTTTTTCTCAAGTGGCTTTAGGTGCTCTTTTTTACAGGATATCTGCTGAGAGACCTTTCAGGTTGGCATCTTTTAAAAATCAGGGCTATAAAATTGTTTCAAGCTGGACAAAAATTCCTAGGATTCTTTTTTCCCCTCAATCTTGACCTGAAAACTTTGCCTTTAAAAACATTACAAAGCTCTCAAATGTGGAATAAATTATCTCCAATGGCTATCTAGATGTGTATTACATGCTCTTTACTATAATAATGGGGTGATTGAGCTCCAAGTATAATACATTCAAGTACCCTGCATTATTCCTGATGAGGTTTCAAGAAAGTTGTCCTGACCAGGGAGCAGCATGTTCCAGATGTATCTGCTCTAGCTTTGGAGTAAAAGCAAGAATGTATCTTGGTTAGGATGCTAATGTAGAAATTGTTTTCTACTCAGTAAAAGGGAGGACCCCTATATACAGTCTACCTCCTTTGTTAACAAGTGCTGAATCTCCAGGGCCAAAAGCAGAAAACTCTTTCAGTGTAGCATGGAATACACAACATTCCAGGGCAGTGCACACAAGCTTGCATCAGATTCCGCACATGGAAGAACTGGAACCATTAACTGAGTATTATTATAGAGGCTATATCCATTTTTATTTAGATACAGAGATTTGAATCCAAACATAGCTGTCATTCATGAAAATCCTTATACCAAGTTTCTGTGTGTGCAGTTATATAGGAGATACAGAAAGTGCTTACAAATTCTACTCACAGGAAATTATGCCAAGAGCTGAAATTTTTAAACACTTTTTTTTTTTTTTTGTCAATGTAAAACCATTTTAAAGATGATCATGTCCAGCAATCACTCTGTTCTAACAGAAATATACTGGGGGACTCTGCAGTGGGATAAGGATGCTCCAGCTTCCTGAATTTAATCTCTTTGAACAGTTACCTGAAACATTACTTTGTGTGATGATAGTCACCATATTTAAAAAAGAAACAAACCAAAATGAAACAAAGCAAAACAAAACAAAGGTTATCAGTTCTGACCTCCTTCTTCCTGCCTTTCACCAGCAGCATGTTGCATTTGACATGAGTACTGCAAACCTTGTAATTGATCTCACTGTGGCTCAGTGGCTTATCATTGTGGATTAAGGTAAAAAATTTGCAGTGTCACTAATTTCTAAATGCTTCAGAAAATAATTTTTGCCACTGAGCACCAGGGAGGATAATATATAAAACTGAAATATTGGTATAAGAATTCCATAATTCTGAACTGATGAAAAATCTTGGATTTTTATTAAACTTCTGACTAAAATAATATAGTAAATAAATATCTCTTTTACTAGTAAAAAGAAAAATAAAATCTTATCAGGTTTATTTTTTTAAAGAACTTTTGTGAACCTTGCAATTCAAACATGTTTCCAGCAGTCTAAGCCCTGTGTGACATGTCACTCCTGAGTCTGGAAACAGCTGTGATGCAAACAAGTTTTCTGTTTGCTGTTTGAACCAGACCAGATGAAGTAGAGACATGGTCTGTCATTTAGAATATAGAAGAAAAATGTACTATGGATCTTTACCTGTTCAAGTGCTCCTATACCTCAGCACCTTGACTCATCCCAGTCCTTTTCTGCCATACTTAAGTTGGGTTGAGGTAAGGCTGCTGGCATTAGGAAGTCACTCTGTGTACACCATGAGCATCAAGCTACATCTGTGCCACTGGGTATCCTACAAGGTTTCTTGACAGATGATGCTAGTTTGTAGATGGTGCTGTTGACTGTCTTTTCTTCTATTTTTTTTTCCTAAAAAACAATTTTAAAACATTTATGAAATTTAGTATGAATTCTTAGTTGATCTGTAGTCTTTTTCCCTTCTGCATTGTTTTACTTAAGTTTTCCTTCTCTTGATGCACAATTTTCCTGTTTTCCTTAGAAATTCTTCTTTGCTGTGGCTTTTATTAGCTGAAATGCTTCCAATATGTATGTTTTACAGAATAATTTATAAAAGATACAATATATCAGTACCAGAGTTACATAGTAAAAAGTTTGTGCAATTATTGCACATATCTATACCCAAAGCACACATCCACTAAATTATTGATGTAAAAAATACACCAATAAAAGTTGAGTGAAACAAATTTTAGACCTTTTTAGAACCTTGCACATCTTTAGCTTTTTTGCAGTGTTCTTGATGTGATTCACACGGTAGATCATTGGTTTTGTCTACAAAGATTCTTTTGTTTTCTATTAAGACTATACTAAACCACAAAACTTCAGGGGACCATCTATTCAGGATGCTATAACAAAATGGCTTTGTATGCACTCAGCAATTTTGTTGGACATTGGTCACACAATACCAAATCATGTTTCTTTTCTGCCTTCAAATACAGGACAGCTGACTGTGTGGTACAGTAGGAAGTTACTTTTGACTGCTGAGAGATTGCCCAACAGCTAAACTGGACTGCCCTTGTTCAAGAAGTAATATCAAGAAGCAAAATCAAGAGTTGCCTGGAATTAAGTTTTGTAGCAGACAGATGTACACATCAATGACTAATATTTTGAATTCACAGCTCCTTACTAGATAGGTCATGAACTTGGGAGGGAAAAGAAAGAATAGTTAAACAAATAGATTTGGAGTTTGCATGGATTTGCTACTTGGAACTTAGCCTGCTTATTATTTTGTTAGTCAGTTGATATTTCAGTGAGAGGGGATCATAAGAAAGATTTTAGAAGTCAAAGGAAGAGGATAGTATAACGGTCTACATGTCTGTGTTTCATGAACTGCTTGCATATGCTATTTCGGCAGTTATCCCATGAAGTTTTAGCTCCTCACTACCCTGTAGATTTCACTTTCGGCAGTTTGAAGGATATTTTTTCCTACTTCTAAAGCAGTTGTCTACAACATCTGTACAGAACTGGAAGCACGAAAAGCAGTTTCTCATTATTAGAACCTTAACAGCTGCTTAAAAGATCTCAAAGACATGACTCGGGCTGATGTGATATTTGGAAAAGAGATCCATCTTCATAGAAAAAAGATATATAATATGGCACTCACCTGAGCCAGTGCAGATGTTAGTAATCACATCAGCTTTATTCCAGATGAGAAAATATATTTTCTAAATGTCCAGCATGAGGCTGTGCTAAAAAACAATCACTAAATCCAAAACTGAACAGTTCATGTGTAGTCAGTGAAATCTTCCTATCAGCTAATTTAAAAATGATAATGTGTAGAACTGAGATAATTTGAGAGTTTGGTACACAGGAGGATATTCAGGCAAAAAATCAGAACATAAACCAGAGAAACAAAATGTGATATGATAATGAGATCTTTATATAGCTTTGTCTGGACATTAAAGAAAAAAAAAAAAAAAAAGAGAAGTCTCTAAATAGTACCAGTAGGGCTGTTTTGTGAGAGAAAATGGTCACTGTGGAAGAATGAATGAGAGGAGAAGAAAAATAATTTTTCCTACATTTTCTTAATAGCTAATTAAAATAATATTCACTACTTTGAGATATCTTTATTCCTTTATTTCTCCAACCTCTTTTGCAAGGCAGAATACCTGAAAGATTGGAGTTACTTCTTCAAAAACATGCTTGAGCAAAAAGGACTGAATGCCTGGTCCCTGGGTGAAACTCAGCATTCTATATGTATCACTGGATTGTGAGGAAATAGTTTGTACTTGAACATAAACTTCCCCTCTGCATGTTGTATCATATTCTGCTCTGGTTTGCAAGAGGACTCACCAAAATTTGGAAGCTATTACTCTTGAGCATAGGATTAAGGATGCTCAAGAACAGACAAGACCTGATCTGCGACTTGAAGGCAGCTGCACCACAATTTCAAGCATAACAAACAATTTTTACCAGATAGGTCCTACTATTCTTCCACTGGTGGTAGCATCTGTCTTTAGAAGCTATTAGAAAGAAATGATTTTGTTTCATTCAATCAAATCAGACAGTTCTAATTGGAGCTGAGAGTCTCAGCCACTTTCTGATATCTAATAAAAAAGCCCAATTTTATTTTTTTAAATGCGTCCATCCACATCGAAATTAATCACAAAAATATTCAAAAAAAGATATTAACATAATTCTTATATTGAAACAAATGAAAGTTCCACATGTACCACTTTTCTAAAACATTAGAAGGAAAAAAAAAATAAAGTTCTGCTTTTAGGTATTCAGAGTTACCTATCTGGGTGCTGCAAGGCAATTTTTTCTGTCAAAGTGTGCTTAATACAATCTGATTTGCTTATACCCTTTTTTTTTACATTTTAAACAAAACTGCAGTTTGAATTGAGAAAAAGACATCTCATGACAAAACTATTTATATCCTTTTCTTATTTTTACATTTTGATTTGATGGAACAGTATTAATTTGCTTTTATTTCTCTTCTTTCCCTTTTGCCTCCTCATACCGAGTAAGCAGCTCTCTGCTAATAGTTCATTCAGGCTTAGATATGGATCTTAATTAACAGGAAAATTGTCAGCAGGTACTAAATCCCTGATCAGGAAAAGAGTCCCCATGGCACAGATTTTCTCAACATCAATTTAATGAACTACCACTATCTAAATAGTCCAGAGACCAGGAGACTGTGTGTCTTTATTAGACATACTGCTTAAAATATGCCGTGTGAAACAAAAACTAAACACCTCCCCCTGTTGTAACCTTCAGGAAGGATGAAAGTTTATACTGAAAGACAAAATGTGGAAAATGAATCATTCTATAGATATAACAAGAGCAAATTATATAGAGAAAAAGTTTTAGTAACATATGCCTAATAAACCAGCATCAACAATTTTTTTCTACTTTGCATAGGGTCAGCATTAAAAATTTCTAAATTTTGTATGCCTTCCCCTTTCATACCAATTCCAGTATCTTTACATTGAGTAAGATACATAATTAACTCCAACAGCCAACAGCCTGATGGCTACCACTTTACCTGACAGAAGAAAAAAGTCAAATTCAAATCAGGAGGCAAAGGAACTTGAAATACTAGCCTTCATAAATGTATTTATGTCCTGGTCACTTAAAAAATACAGTAAAATAGATCTATCATAGATTTAAGAAATTTATGGAAAAACCAAAACAACCTCAGAATGTTTCCATAAGAAAGTTTGCTGTCTTGAAACTGACATTTTCTAACTAAAATTGAATTATAGGCAGGGGCAATATCATCCAATCTACCTGAAGTGCGCATATTGTGATTAATTTTTTGTACTGCACAGACTCCAAGTCACAAGTAAGGTTTCTTTGTGTTAAGTACATAAAACAGATTAGCTGTACTTTCGTGAGCTAATATTTAGAGAGCGGAAGTCAATTTATCACATAAGCCAGATAATAATTTCTAGTTCCATTATTGCAGCACAAGTCAATATATCTGAGTAAAAGTATATGTGAAAATTACATCATCAACCAAGGCTGAGGTAACAGTAACAGTGTGGGTCACCTTTGTTTACCCAGTCTGAGCTCCTACTCCTTTTTTTTTTTCTTTTTTTTCTCTTTTTTCTTTTATTAATATAGAGTAGTGCTATCAACACCTAGGAAGAAAAATATGCATTAGTTTCAAAGTATGGGCTGTTTCCCATCCATTGTTTGATCTTCCACTGCCACTTAATTTATAACAAATGCTTATTAGCTTTAGCTATCAAAAATTGCCCACTTTTTTTTCATACGTTTCTAAAAGGGACAGATTGTACAGAGGAACCTGGTTTGGAAATGTGTTTTCTCACCAGTTACAATACTTTCTGTGAGCAAAATGAAGTCCTATTTTTTGAATTTTAAGACATCTCCCAGAGCTGGAAGGCAGAGCTGTGATAAGGGATCCTCCCTCATCTTCAACAGATCTAGACTTTTCCCCTATTATTTTTTTCAGCTGCTTGTTTGGTTGGTTTTGTTGATTTGTTTTTGGTTGTAATTTTTTTTTTATTTATTGCAGTTAGAAATATTCTTTCTATATTGCAGATGGAGTCAACTATACACACAATAGGCAGGAGGCAAGAAGGTCAAAATGTGGTCCATCTCTAAATCCTTGTTTTGCTGACTTTGTGGCTTCAGAATTGGTTGGTCATCCAAGTCTACAAACTCCAAGTTGATTTTCCACCATAGATTGTCACTAGAAGATCTCTCTCTTTTCTCAGAGGATTACAATATAAAGATCAGAAACCTTCCTCAGTAAGGGTTCAGTTTGACAGACTAACACTGTCAGACATAAACATATTTTGTGTGAGACATAACTGGTCTATACTGGAGTTATTCAGTTCAGTATATTTGCAGTGAGATTGTATCAGTTCCCAGTCTCTATCCGCAGAACAGATCCTGATATAAGCATTGTGGTTTACATGTTCTGGTGACTTTTATCAGTGTCATTTTCCTCTAAATACAGTAAATAAAATATGGCTACTGAGTTGTCGTGGTGTAAGTCCAGTCAGCCACGTAGCTCTCTCGCTCACTCTCCGCCGCCCCCCCACCCTCACCTCGGGCTTTTCCTGCCCCCGCTCCCAGAAGGGATGGGGAGGAGAATCAAAAGAATTTTACTTCCACGGATTGAGATAGGGACAGTCCAGTAACTAGGGTATAACACAAACCACTGCTGCCACCACCAATAACAATAATGATAAGGGAAACAACAAAGGAAGAGAATACAACCGCTCACCATCCACCAACTGATACCCAGCCTGACCTGAGCAGTGATATAGCCCTTCCGGTTAACTGCCCTCAGTTTATATAGTGGGCATGATGTGCTGTGGTATGGAATACCCCTTTGGTCAATTTGTGTCAGAGGTCCTGTCTCTGCTTCCTTCCAGCTTGCCCTCCTCCCTGGCAGAGCATGAGACTCAGCAAGCCCTTGGTAAGCCTAAACATTACTAAGCAGTAGCTAAAAGCATTGGTGTTATCAGTGCTGTTCCCTGGCCAAAAGTCAAAAACACAGCACTGCACCAGCTACTAAGAAGTATTACTGCTACTGCTGAATCCAGGACATGTGTATCCTGATTTATAACTACTTATTAAAATATCAATTTTGAGTAAAAAAAATTAGCAAAAGCCACAGACTGAATCAAAATGCCAAATAAATTTCAGTAGTTATGTACCTTCTACTTGGGTGACTTCATAATTTTTATAAGGCAGAAAGGTAAAGGTTTCTGCTATACTAATAATACTAAAACTCAATGTAAAGTTACATTAGCCTCATATATCCCTAAGAACTCCTAGACATCTGTATGAGAGTTCTATGTTGGCTACTTAACTAAAGGTTTCTGCCAAAACCCTCTTGTCTTGTAGCAGGAAAAGCTCTCGGCAACAAATACATCCAAATTAAGTCATTTCAATGCTCTTTCAAGTATTCTGATTCATAATCAATTTCTTTTGCAATAAAACAATGCTTACTCTTTATTTAGTCATAATTCTTAGCAAAACAGTGTTTTTATGCTACATAAATAGCACTTCTGCATATTTACTGATACATTTGTGTCTATAAAACACACTGCTAAGAGCTGTTTCCAAACCTTATACTGTATTGTTTTTGAGGAAGCAGTCTTACAATCTGCCAGCTGAAGACAGCTATTGCTTGCTTGCTTTAATATAAAACTCTTTTGTTTTGCAGATTTCTGTTGTGCTTGTCAGGTAAGCATGAAAATAACCCATGCACCTTCCTAGAAATTCAGGGTATATTAGAATGAGGCTTAAGTACAGTGTCACATAAGGATAGTAAATAATAAAACTTTCCCTGCACTTGTCATGGTTTTCTGCAGTAAAACTTATTAAAATTTACACATGTGGTAGTTAATAAAACTTTCCAATTGGTGCTCAAGAATTAGTCAGAAATACTTGGTGTTGTTGCTTCCACTCCATG